>SJYA01002091.1:980512-1042731 GCA_006410615.1 Neotragus moschatus
AATAACCTGTCAGGGCTTACTTTCTCTCTGGAAAGAAACTGCTTCACTTTAAATTCCATATGCCACTAATAAAATGTACTTTGAAAGAAAACAAAAAAGATAGAACCTCTGAGGGGGGCAGACATCTGAGTCTTCTAGATGGCATCTAGTCTCCCTGTTGTCAAAGCTGTGGATGCCAATTTATGATCATAAGGCCCATGGAGCCCTAACCAGGGTCACTGCTTCTAAGGTTGAATATATGGGTGTGTCCATCTTCAGTACAGGCCACTGGGCCTCGGGGGCAGACTTCTCCTTCGACCACGTGTGCTCTCTGGTGGTCAGTCCTTGGAAGGGCCGCTGCCATCACTGTCTTTTGTTCTGAGCTCACTCCCCTCCCCTCTGATGGACAGCAAAGTCTCTGGGTCTGTGGGTCATTCACTTACACATGACTGCTTTGGTCTGTTATATTAATATATTTATTATGCAGTTCCCAGCTACGGAGGGTAATCTCATTTCCCTTATTTCCAAGTTATTAGAGGACAACTCTCCAAAGCACTGACAACATCGACCAGGATGGAGTTGGACACAGTTTTCTCCCATTTCTTGGCAAGCAGCGTAATGCAGTGAGAAAAGCAGACCATATGGACTTGGATAGACCTGGACGTGAACCCTAACTCTGCTGCCCCCTGCTTATGTGAATTTTACTCAGCAGGTCTTAACTGAGTACGTATGATGTGACAGCCCCTTTGCTAAGGGACAGGGATGCAGAAGTCCATAAGATGGTCCTGTCCTCGCCAAGCTCACAGTGCAGTGAGAGAGACAGCATGCAGAGAGGGCATTTCCAAAGCAACGCACAGCCCCCCAGTGGGGAGGAGCAAAGCACGGAGTGGTTCTTGAGGAGGGGGGGCAGGCAGCAAAGGCTCCATCAAGGGCAGGATGCCCCAGTGGAAGTGAAGGAAGACTTCTCCAAGCAGATAAAGAACTGAGCACTGGGGACAGTCCAGGGCCAAAGAAACTTGGCTTTAGACAGGAGGTGGAAATGCAATGAGAGACTGATAAGGTAGAGGGGTGTGTGTGTGTATGTGTGCAGTGGTCATATTGCATTCTGGAAGCTTCTTGAGGCCAGTATGGAGGACAGATGGAAGGAGTATGGGATGCGAGCAGGAAAACTGATGATGAGGCTGCTGCACTGGGTCCAGGCTTGAACTGAGGTGGGACCATGAGGCTTGAGAGCAGGGAGCAGATGGGAGAGATTCAAGCAGATGAGAGTGAGCTCTGTGGCTAGGTGTAGGCATGAGACAAGGGATAAGCTCATACTATGTCCTGCTGCTCACTAGGGTAAGGAACCCAGGAGGAGGAGCTGTGAGGGGTAAGGGGGTGGCGGCGAGAGAATGGTCAGATTTCATCAACTCCAAGATGCCATGCATTGTAAGATGCCCCATTTTCAAAAACTACCACTGAAGAAGAAAACCATACTGCATGCCACAGATATACAGATATGCCCTGATTTCAGAGATGTTAAAATGGGGGGAAAATGTACATGTGTAAACAGATGGTAGTCTTTTGGAGCCAGCCGAATGTGAAGTGCCCATGGGTCCCTGTGATGCCACTGGAACAGAGTGCCCAGAACTTGAGCAGAAACATGGATGTGGGAGCCACTGGCACATGGCAGCTAAAGCCAGGAGAACACGGGCTATGGCTCTGGGCAAGTTGCTAAATGGCTCCAGTTCAGTTTTCTTTTCTGCCTGGCACAGAGCTGTGGGGAAGTGATGACGTGTAAGTGCCGACAGTGAGCCTGTCCAGCTCAGAAAGTGGACACTCCTGTCCCTGCTCTCTTCCTCTGGCTGCAGCCCAGGGGCCCTGGGTTGGTGCAGCAGAGGCGGTGCTGTGGGCCTGAGATGCTGCATACTTGTCTCTCTGATCCCGTGGTTGCAGCTGTGGCTGCTCCGGTCCAGCAGCTTTGTGACTCACCCAGGACCTCGCCTCCTCTTTACAGCTTCAGCCTTGTCATCCAGGCAAGGGGACGATGACAGCCAAAGCCAGGGTGGTTGTGGAGCACAAACAGTGAGAACTTAGCAAGTGCTCTCAGCAGTCAAGTGCTGTGCGTTGACCCGAGTCCCCAAAAGAGCCCCTTCAGGGGCCCTGGGTACCTACCAGAGCACATCGAAGCCACTGTTGGCGACCACCCGCCCAGGCATGTGAAGGGTGTGCAGAGGATCAATCAGGCCCAGTGTGGGTTTGATGGCTCGCGAAGCAATGCCTAAGACAGGGATTTGCAACACAGGCCATAGGTATGGATACGATTTTTTAAAAAATCAAATAACTTTAGGGTAAGAAATTATCCTAAAAAAATCAAAATATGAGATAAGACTCATTCTCATTTAGGGAGGCAGCAAGGAGCAGTGGAAAGAGATCTGGAGTCAGAAACCTGGGAATTTCAGGGCAGCGGAAGCTACCTGCAGTTTACAAAAGCCATTATCCCATCTGGTCCCAGCTCCAGGTTGTAGCTATAGTGGAGTATTTATACCACGCAAACACTACTCAGGGCTTATTTATTCCTAAAACTCCAAAGAACTGGTTTACCACCTCACTGCTTGTTTGGGTCCTGGCCCTGGGACTTACTGCATGACACTGGTACATGTCTGTACCTCTCTGAGTTCTCTCTCTGAGAGTTCTCTGTAAGCTCAGACTCTGGTGACACAGGGCCTCCATCCCTCCCAGAGATGTTGTAAGGACCACATTAGATAACATGATGGGGAAGTCTTTTAAAAAAATGTAAGGGAGAATTTAAGTGTTGCTTACTATTATTAGTATCTTTAACAATGTCACAGGATAAGATAATTTAATTTAAAAAGAGAAGTTACCATACATGTGCACTTCATTGCTAATTTGTTTTGCTACAAAGCCCTGGAAGAAGGATGCTGAACCATCTCAAGGAGAGGGACATTTCTCCCAGATTAGCTGAGAGTTGGAGAAGATGATAGGATACAGATGGCAAAGAAGGTAGATGGCAGAAGAGTGGGTGCTTAGGAATGGGGCTGGAGACATTAACTGGGAAGAGGCATGAGGGAACTTTCTGGAGCAGTGGGAATATCTATATTTTGATTAGGGTGGTGGGTACATGTGTGTATCCATTTGTCAGAACTCATCAAACCAGATTCTTAAAATTATACATTTTATTATGAAAAAATCACATCTCAAAGAAAATGAGTTAGAATGTTAAAAAGCTGGGAAAGGGAATAACCATTTGTCATTGATATACAGTCACTAACTTGGGCAGAAAAATGGCCCTAGTTCATGGCATTTCAATCTGCTTTTGTAGGTAATTCTCAAAAACAAGATTATTAGACTGCTTCATACTCTTATATGTATCTGGGAAAAGAAAGAACATGTGTCTATGTGCATACTCTTTCTTTAATTCTGTAACTCTTTGAATTTTAAATATTAGGATTAAAGAAAAAGGAGTGGAACTGAAAGCTAAGAGAACTAAAAAACATTTATAGAGGAAGTTCTTACCAGTTTTTACCTTCAAGTGTTCGTAGTCAAAAATGGCAACTCCGGTAGTTTCGCTCCCTGTGCCTGAGGTAGTTGGAACTTGAACAACAAAAAAATTAATTTTAATAGAGTATCTAAATAAAGGTGAGTGGAGATACTTAATTCAGCCTCAGGAGATAAGGAGCAAAGTCACAGAAGAAAGCTTTGCTGCTCTTGTCTACTCACTTGATGTGTGTATCTGTGTTAACGTGTATGTGTGCTTAATGCGGATGGCTTCCCAGGTGGCGCTAGTGGTAAAGAATCCACCTGCCAATGCAGGAGACGTGGGTTTGATCCCTGGGTTGGGAAGATCCCCTGGAGGAAGACACAGCAACCCACTCCCAACCCATGGCAACCCAAGTATTTTTGCCTGGAGAATCCCATGGACAGAGGAGCCTGGTGGGCAATGATCCATAGGGTCACAGAGTCAGACACCACTGAAGCAACTTAGCACACACATTTGATGTGTATGACTGTGTCTGCATTAACGTGTGAAGAACAGGTCTGATCCCTGTGCTGGCATTAGCTTTCTGGCATCTGTCTTTAACGTGTATTTGCTGGCACTAATTACTCATGCATGAATACTCATGTATATGAAGTACATGGCTACATTAACATGTGTATAAACCTAATGCATGTATACTTGATATGTACGCATGATGCCTGTGTCTGTGTCAGCATGTATATCTAATGTCTGTATGGTGCTAACATGTATGTATGCCCCACATGTATGTACCACATCCACAATTGTATTATGCACATGTGTGTTTAATGTGTTTATGTGGATCTGTTCCTGTATTAACAGGGAGGCACTCTGGGAGCCCTGGGCTCCCCTAGGGCCAGAGTTTAAGCAGCTGCAGCTTGGAATTCAAAAGCAGGCCTCTTGCCATCTCTGGGAAGAAAGCTCATATTTGCCATCTCTAAAAGACATCTTTATTCCCCCTTGGCAGCAAGCACAGGGACACCCTGCCTTTGCTGGGCTCTGCGGTTTTGCAGTTCAGTCAAGTTTCTAAACTTTACTAATCACCCCTCTGTGTGATGCTGACACAGTTTCACCACAGGGTTCCAATCTCCAGACGTCAATTATGCTGCGCCCCACTGATCCCTCGTTCACGTCAAAGCCGTTCATCTGCCGTCAACTCACTCCCGTCTCAGCACAATGCGGGGTGGGGGAGGAGTGGGGAAGATGGAGGACAAGACATTAAGCGGACATTTCCAGTTAGGGCATTTGAGCTGTCAGGCTTTAAACGGTGATGTGCTGATAGTGATCAAATGGAGGAAAGAAAAGACCAAAAGATCCCCAGGTCTGTGTGGACCAGACGAGGGAGCCTGATTTGGGTTTGCGTGTCTGTGTCCTGTGTTGCCACCGAGCAGATGTCGTCCAGTGACGACATGCTGGCCACATGTCTCGGGGCAGACAAAGCCCCAGGTCAGCTGAGGAGCCATCATGTGGAAGAAAGGGTTGAGTCACACCAGAGAAATGACAGCAAACATTCCCCTTAAACTCCCAGATGCCAAAGTGGAACAAAACAGAGAAGGGCTCAGACCAGAGAGGGGTCTGAGCATCTATAAACACTGACCTTCCTTCTCCAAAAAGTGACTTCATAGCTGAGCTCTGCAGACCCCTACCATTGACCCAAACTGCCTCTGTCTGTGCAGTAATGAAGACCAGAATTTTAAACAAGAATGAATTTTGAATCTATTTTGATCTCCAAACAAGGTATTGTATTAAAATGAAGAAATCAGAAAACTTTGGAAACAAACACCCCAAAATTACTGACTTGTATCTTTCCTAACAGGGCTTCCCAGGTGGCTCAATGGTAAAAAAAATCTGCCTGCCAATGCAGGAGATGCGAGTTCGATCCCTGGATTGGGAAGATCCCCTGGAGAAGGAACTGACAACCCACTCCATTATTCTTGCCTGGGAAAATCCCATGGACAGAGGTGTCTGGAAGAGTATGGTACATGGGGTCACAAAAGAGTCGGACACAATTTAGCACCTAAACACCACGACCATTGTCTTTCCTAAGGCCTTTTGTCAATTGCAAAATAAAACAGACAGTATTTACCTGCGATCAGAGGTTTCAGAGGCACAGTCACAGGCTTTCCCTTCCCAATGGGGGCATTGACGTACTCTAGGAAGTCAGAGTCAGGGCTGGATGAATACAGATTAGCGGCTTTACACGTGTCTATGGTGGAACCGCCACCCACAGCCAGGAAGGCATCGAAAGCTCNGGAAGACACAGCAACCCACTCCCAACCCATGGCAACCCAAGTATTTTTGCCTGGAGAATCCCATGGACAGAGGAGCCTGGTGGGCAATGATCCATAGGGTCACAGAGTCAGACACCACTGAAGCAACTTAGCACACACATTTGATGTGTATGACTGTGTCTGCATTAACGTGTGAAGAACAGGTCTGATCCCTGTGCTGGCATTAGCTTTCTGGCATCTGTCTTTAACGTGTATTTGCTGGCACTAATTACTCATGCATGAATACTCATGTATATGAAGTACATGGCTACATTAACATGTGTATAAACCTAATGCATGTATACTTGATATGTACGCATGATGCCTGTGTCTGTGTCAGCATGTATATCTAATGTCTGTATGGTGCTAACATGTATGTATGCCCCACATGTATGTACCACATCCACAATTGTATTATGCACATGTGTGTTTAATGTGTTTATGTGGATCTGTTCCTGTATTAACAGGGAGGCACTCTGGGAGCCCTGGGCTCCCCTAGGGCCAGAGTTTAAGCAGCTGCAGCTTGGAATTCAAAAGCAGGCCTCTTGCCATCTCTGGGAAGAAAGCTCATATTTGCCATCTCTAAAAGACATCTTTATTCCCCCTTGGCAGCAAGCACAGGGACACCCTGCCTTTGCTGGGCTCTGCGGTTTTGCAGTTCAGTCAAGTTTCTAAACTTTACTAATCACCCCTCTGTGTGATGCTGACACAGTTTCACCACAGGGTTCCAATCTCCAGACGTCAATTATGCTGCGCCCCACTGATCCCTCGTTCACGTCAAAGCCGTTCATCTGCCGTCAACTCACTCCCGTCTCAGCACAATGCGGGGTGGGGGAGGAGTGGGGAAGATGGAGGACAAGACATTAAGCGGACATTTCCAGTTAGGGCATTTGAGCTGTCAGGCTTTAAACGGTGATGTGCTGATAGTGATCAAATGGAGGAAAGAAAAGACCAAAAGATCCCCAGGTCTGTGTGGACCAGACGAGGGAGCCTGATTTGGGTTTGCGTGTCTGTGTCCTGTGTTGCCACCGAGCAGATGTCGTCCAGTGACGACATGCTGGCCACATGTCTCGGGGCAGACAAAGCCCCAGGTCAGCTGAGGAGCCATCATGTGGAAGAAAGGGTTGAGTCACACCAGAGAAATGACAGCAAACATTCCCCTTAAACTCCCAGATGCCAAAGTGGAACAAAACAGAGAAGGGCTCAGACCAGAGAGGGGTCTGAGCATCTATAAACACTGACCTTCCTTCTCCAAAAAGTGACTTCATAGCTGAGCTCTGCAGACCCCTACCATTGACCCAAACTGCCTCTGTCTGTGCAGTAATGAAGACCAGAATTTTAAACAAGAATGAATTTTGAATCTATTTTGATCTCCAAACAAGGTATTGTATTAAAATGAAGAAATCAGAAAACTTTGGAAACAAACACCCCAAAATTACTGACTTGTATCTTTCCTAACAGGGCTTCCCAGGTGGCTCAATGGTAAAAAAAATCTGCCTGCCAATGCAGGAGATGCGAGTTCGATCCCTGGATTGGGAAGATCCCCTGGAGAAGGAACTGACAACCCACTCCATTATTCTTGCCTGGGAAAATCCCATGGACAGAGGTGTCTGGAAGAGTATGGTACATGGGGTCACAAAAGAGTCGGACACAATTTAGCACCTAAACACCACGACCATTGTCTTTCCTAAGGCCTTTTGTCAATTGCAAAATAAAACAGACAGTATTTACCTGCGATCAGAGGTTTCAGAGGCACAGTCACAGGCTTTCCCTTCCCAATGGGGGCATTGACGTACTCTAGGAAGTCAGAGTCAGGGCTGGATGAATACAGATTAGCGGCTTTACACGTGTCTATGGTGGAACCGCCACCCACAGCCAGGAAGGCATCGAAAGCTCCCTTTTTGGCAAATTCAATGGCTTCCATGAAGCTTGGAGAAGGGAAAATGAATGCCATTATGTCAGGACTTCCAGAAATAAATCGCCATGCCATTAAATAGGGCTTCTCTGATGGCTCAGACAGAAGAGAATGCATCTACAATGCAGGAGATATGGATCCGATCCCTGGGTCGGGAAGATCCCCTGGAGAGGGAAATGGCAACCCACTCCAGTATTCTTACTGGAGAATTCCATGGACAGAGGAGCCTGGAGGGCCATACAGTCAGGTCTGGGGCAAACTTCAATCAGCACTGATATGTATTGGCTTCCACTTAAAGTAAATTTAACAACAATAAAAGAATACCTTGTATCAGTTGGTTCCACTCTCACATGATCATAAACCTTAAAGTTTATGCCATTCTTCACTAGGGAATCCATCACTGTCTGTACAGGAGGGAGGTGGGAGAGGTTCTTGTCTGTCATCAAACAAACATTTTTAGCACCCATGTTTTGTAGGTCCTACAATAACAAAAATAACTTATAAGTTTGATTGCACAAGAAATGTAGTAGACACTTCTTACAAAATTAAGTCCAAAATAAAGGACTCCCATCCAAGGACTAACCAGGCCTGACCCTGCTTAGTTTCTGAGATCAGATGAGATTAAAACAAAGGATCAACAGTTGTTAATATGTGCTTGTTGCAAAATATATATAACATTTATAGTAGAAGACTGTAGAAATCTTAAATACTTGCCATGCCCACTTCCTTTGTAACTCCTGCTCCATATCTAATAGTTGAAACAGCCATCTGAGGAAAAATAAAAGATTTAGGTGACAGGTGTTTGGAAAGTTGGTTATTTCATTTCTAAAACTCCGAAACACTTCCTTGTTGTCTAGATAATAAAGTATATATGCCCCAGCATGGCCTTCTAAGTCACCCCAACTGGCCTCACACACATCACACTTCTTTAAGCAAACATTCCTTCCAGATACACTAGAATTATGTATTTTCCCCAAACATTTCATAATCTTCATTTGTTTCCTCAGCTTGACATGCCTGCCTCTTCTTGCCTCCACACCTAAATGAATTCTTCAGTATCTTATTTCCCAATGTTAATGTTGTCTTTGTGTATTTTTCATGCCTTCATCCACTCATCCAACCATTCATCTCTCCAACCCCCATTGCATGCATTTATCTATCCCTCCGTCTATTCATCCTTTCACCCAACCAACACTGCTGAGCGTCTGCTATGTTCCAGGCATGTGCTAGGCTCTGGTAGTACAGCTATGAAGAAGACAAACATGGCTTCATAATTTACAGCCGGGAGAAGAGCTGTTGTACTGATGGATGATAGGTTACTTTTGGCCTGAAGATATGCTTTGTTTGATCCATATTATGTTTAGATTTCTTTTTTTTTTGGTTTGGATAGTAACTCTTATTATTCAATTAAAGGAAAAAAACAAAACAATGTGACCATCTGGATTTCTGTCTCTCTTGAATAATCAGGCAGCGTGTATGCTCGCTAAGGTGCTTCAGTCATGTTCGGCTCTTGGCAGACCCATAGACTGTAGTGCACCAGGCTCCTCTGACCATGGGATTCTCTAGGCAAGAATACTGGAGTGGGTTGACATGCCTGCCTCCAGGGGATCTTCCCTACCCAGGGATCAAACCTACGTCTTTTATGTCACCTGCATTGTCAAGTGGGTTCTTTACCAGTAGCACCACCTGGGAAGACCTCAATCAGGCAGTACTGGCTGCAATCCAGTGTGGCAGCAACCAAGTGGGGCTAAGGGCAGATTGCACCCTTCACATGGGCCTGTGCTCACAGCCAGCTCAGCCCCATCCTCCCAGTCTGCACCTAGAATGATTAACTGTCAGGCCTCTGGTCACATTTTAATTTATGATCCTTGAACTAGGAGGAGACAGAGATTTAACATATAATTATATAATCACAGTGTGATAAAAATTCATCAGAATTAATTGTTCCTTTATTCCTGCTTCAAAGATTACTTGAACCTCTTTGGGGGTTGTTATAGTTACAAAGCTAAAGAAGATTCATCATACAACATATAAGATGGAGTCTGTAGAACTGGGAATCTGTCCTGTTTTAATGGGTGTACAGAAGACAGTATTCTAGGCATTACTGATGTTACCAGAATATTTATATTCCATTATCCCGACAAAATGCTTTGCTAAATAGGTGCTGATCAAACAATAAGGTTAGGGAACATCAATTAATAACAGACTTCAAATGAGATAGTAATGCATTAGGGAAATACTCTGGTTGTATTTTTTCAGGTCATTCTAAAAGAATGAATGAAGAGGGACTTCCCTGGTGGTCCAGTGTCTAAGAGTCTGCTCTCCCAATGCAGTGGGCCTGGGTTCAGTCCCTGGTCAGGGAACTAGATCCCACATGTCAAAACTAAGAGTGTGCATGCTACGACTAAAAAAAGATCCCACTTGCTGCAATGAAGATCCTGCATGTGCAACAAAGATCTGGCAGCCAAATATTATACACACAGAGATAAATATTAAAAAAAAAATGAATAATTAGATCTACCTCAAAGGCATAATCTGTTGTTTTCCCAGAAGGTGAAAGTCCAGGAGCTAGAAGTACAAAAGTTAGCATCAGAGTAGGCCTTAGAAACAGAGCAAAGAGATTGTTATTTGATAGTAAGTTGGGATTTCAGCAGTGAATGTAAATATTTCCTTTGAAGCCTTACTTAAAATACACTTCTCAGTTTCACTGTTGCCTATTCAATTCAAATTAAACTCTGCATTTTAAGAGAATGTAATGCTAACTTGATGCAGACTGTGAAAATAAAGTTACTTAAAATATTTTCTCCACTGAAATTAAAATATACTTTTGAAAGCATCATGAGTAAAAATCTGCTAGAAAAAAATCCTCTAGATGCTATGGAGTTTATTATTAGAGAACAACTATTAGTAAATGCATTCATTAGAGTCCTGCTTACACTTCTTTAATAACTGTGATTATTTAAATAAAACTTCTCTCTGTGGAGGGTGCTTATTACACTGAGATATTCTTCAAGCTTATCCGTAAGAACTATTTTCTCTTGGAAATTTAATAAAAATTTTTATAAATGGACATTTCTTTGCAACGTGCCAGGTTTAGATGTGGCCAAAAAAAATTTTTTTTTGTCTTATTGGAACAACAAGAAGTCTCTACTTAGTGGATTTTATCTTTGTTTTCATCTGCTTATTGTTTTCAGTCTTGACTAGTCATAAGATTGAAAAAAAGTCTACGGAACAATTTTCACTACCATTTTTTTTTTTTACAAGACAAAGAAAAGAGACCACAACTGGATAACAATCTACCTTTGGTAGAGGGCAAGGGTATCCTTAATCATATTTCAAATTTATTTGATACTGACAGCCTTTAAAGAAATTGTCTATTACTTCAGTAACTAAAATTTAAGAAAAGACATAAACTGGACTTTAGAAAACACTGAGATTATCTTTCTCTAAATTACTAATTTTATTGCCCCAAATAGGAAACATTACTAATTTGTTGTTGAAACTAAGTTAAGAATTGCAGAAAAGCAGCTAAAAACAAAATTCTGCATGTGTCCATGATGGCTGAAAAGGCATGGCATGCTTCTGGTTGGTGGATGGCTATTAAAAACTGGGGTGGTCCCTTGGCCGGTCCTAAAGAATGAGTCACTCTCACGGCAGGAAATAGTCCTTGGTTAGTTACTCTATCTGTTCTACTCCCAGTCAGCTTCTTGGTGAGTTTCTGCTTAGGCTCCTTTTTCATCCCTTACCACTGTTAGGATGTGACCTTTTCTCCTAAGAGGTGAAATCAGTTTTTGTGTCAGTATAATTCATGTGACATTCTGGGGACATGTTGAACTTACAGTGAGCTCCTGCTGTTCACTGTGGACAATGGACTTGGTAAGGATTAAGATGTCTGTAGGAACTGAAAACTTTTGTCATTTTTAATTATTAAGAAATAGTGTTATTTTAAATATCAATACTTTTTTTTTTTTTACTTCTGGGAACCACACTGTTCTTTAGACTCTTTTTTGCAATTCTGCAAAATGCTCCATGGGGTTGCTAAGAGTTGAACACGACTGAGTGACTTCTTCACTTTCTTTTCACTTTCATGCATTGGAGAAGGAAATGGCGACACACTCCAGTGTTCTTGCCTGGAGAACCCCAGGGACGGGGGAGCCTGTTGGGCTGCTGTCTATGGGGTCGCACAGAGTTGGACACGACTGAAGTGACTTAACAGCAGCAGCAGCAGCAGAACCTTCTGAAGATTTCACCTTGATTAATTCTGTTTGATGAACTCAGACCATCGTAATATCCTATTTGCGTTACCATTTTTTAGCTTTGGCAAATAATTCTATTTCAAACAGAAAGACATTATAAATAGCATTAAATATACATTTGAGCCAAACACATAATCAGTAGCATACATTCAGCTGACAGAATTGTTGTTGTTCAGTTGCTCAGTCACGTCCAGCTCTTTTGCGACCCTATGGACTGTTGCCCACCAGGCGCCTCTGTCCATGGGATTCTTCAGGCACAAATACTGGAGTGGGTTGCCGATCCTTCTCCAGATAATTAGAACGACGTTACCAGTTTCAAGTGCAAAGCAACCATCTGCATCAATCTTCCTCTCACATGCTTTGACTTTGTCCAAATACATTGCCAAATGTGGAAACTAAAATTGTGGCTAAACACAAAATGTATTATTACCTTGGGAATAAGTATGAGAATGACTTGGGCACTGGCATCTAGGGAATTAGAAAAAGAAAAAAATAGAATGAAACCAGAAAATCTGAAGCTAGGAAGTTTTAAAGTAACACACATCGCATTCTAGTTTTAAGATGCGTTCAAAGTAGCAGCTATTGCCACCTGCACAATAGAAAAAGCCAGAAATCACCATGGACAAAAAGCCAACTCAGTCTTTCCAGCATTGTAGAATCATTCTTCTGCGAATTATTCAAGCAGCAGTNACAGCAGCAGCAGCAGCAGAACCTTCTGAAGATTTCACCTTGATTAATTCTGTTTGATGAACTCAGACCATCGTAATATCCTATTTGCGTTACCATTTTTTAGCTTTGGCAAATAATTCTATTTCAAACAGAAAGACATTATAAATAGCATTAAATATACATTTGAGCCAAACACATAATCAGTAGCATACATTCAGCTGACAGAATTGTTGTTGTTCAGTTGCTCAGTCACGTCCAGCTCTTTTGCGACCCTATGGACTGTTGCCCACCAGGCGCCTCTGTCCATGGGATTCTTCAGGCACAAATACTGGAGTGGGTTGCCGATCCTTCTCCAGATAATTAGAACGACGTTACCAGTTTCAAGTGCAAAGCAACCATCTGCATCAATCTTCCTCTCACATGCTTTGACTTTGTCCAAATACATTGCCAAATGTGGAAACTAAAATTGTGGCTAAACACAAAATGTATTATTACCTTGGGAATAAGTATGAGAATGACTTGGGCACTGGCATCTAGGGAATTAGAAAAAGAAAAAAATAGAATGAAACCAGAAAATCTGAAGCTAGGAAGTTTTAAAGTAACACACATCGCATTCTAGTTTTAAGATGCGTTCAAAGTAGCAGCTATTGCCACCTGCACAATAGAAAAAGCCAGAAATCACCATGGACAAAAAGCCAACTCAGTCTTTCCAGCATTGTAGAATCATTCTTCTGCGAATTATTCAAGCAGCAGTTAATGCCGTGGGGAACTGAGATGAGTGCTCCTGGGCTGCAATAAAGTTTAAGATGAGGTCTCACCTCTTACTAGGTTAGGAGCTTTGGCCAAACTGACCCAGTGTTAACGACTCGCACCTCAGACCCTACTTCTCTCCTCCCGAACTTTCCTTGCATTTTCCCATTGTCTTCAGGGTGTTCAAACAGGCTCTGGGCTGCTTCCTCTGGAAGCCCTCAGTGGCCGGCAGGCCTCCTCTGGTCACCACGTGGCTCCTCCGGCCTTTCTCGGCTCCAGGATTTCGTCCCCTCCCCAGACCCTCCCTCCGTGTCCCCCTAAACCGAGATCACACCTGTCACCTTCTTCTCCCCAATTCCTCACCTCAGTCCGCTCCTCTTTCTAGAGGTTCCCTCCCTTGACTTCCACATCCTGGTTGCCTCCTAGCCCTTGGTCAGTCCCTTCTCTGGCTTCCTGTTCTGTTGACCGCCATCCGATTGAGCCTCGCAAAAGGGTTTGTGTTTCTATTGCCCACGGGACCCTGTCCTGGTGGGTCCCGCAGGTAAGCGCGTGCATACCCCGCCGCCCCGCCACCCCACCCCCGACTGCAGACTTGGACTGAAAACATCTGAGAGGGGAGAGGGCAGAAGGGAAAAGGGAAGGAAGGAAAAGCGTTAAATTCAATGATGGTCAAGATCTCAAAAACTGAATTAAGTGAACACGGGCGTGGGCGGGTGTGTTGCCAGCGTGAGTAGAGGTTGCCATCTGGTGGGCTCAGAGGAAAGCGCCACGTGTAAGGGTTTCTCCTGGAGCATCCTGGAGGGCCTGAGCCATCCGCAGGCTCCCGCGGAGAAAACCCAATAATGCAGTGTCCCAGCGTTGTCCTTCACTTGGCATTACCTTCTAGGTCCTTTGCTGCTTTATGCTCCTCTAGAACAAGAAAAGGGGCTCAAAGGGAAGGAAAATCCGACACTGTGGGAGGACACTCCACTTCTCTTTTTGTTATATAATTTCCAAGCTCTCAGGCTACCTCAATTCATCATTTCTACTCCTCAGTTGTGGTCTGAATCCCACCCGCTATTGCCTTCTTTGGACCTCCAGCTGTCCTGTATGTCCCAGCCTTCCCCTTATTTGATCCTGTCATCATAGTTAAGAGTTTCATGCTTAAAACTCACTCTCCTCTCCCCTCTGGCTTGCTCACCCTCTGGTTTCTCTCTTCCTCACCCACAACCTGTTGACTTCATTTCCTTGGCCTCCTGAACTCTGCAAAGTTACAGCCAGGCTCTCATCTACACACCTTCTGGGTCTGGCACAATTATTTTGACTTCCTTCCTGGTATCACTGATAAACTGGCCATATCTTAGCAAAGGCCAACCATTCCCCTGCACACTAAATCTCAGCTCTGCTCAGCTTCTCAAAACATCACTACCAACAGTTCTTCCTTTGCTCTCCTGCATCATCAACTGCCTCACCCCTGATCCCGCCACCCCTCTCCCCACTGCAACCCAGTTTGGGATTGACGTGTACACACTGCTGTATTTAAAAAGGATAACCAACAAGGACCTAAGTATAGCAAGTACATAGAACTCTGCTCAATGTTATGTGGCAACCTGGATGGAAGGGGAGTTTGGGGGAGAATGTATACATGTTTAAGTGTGACTGAATCCCTTTGAGGTTCACCTGTCTTCACATCCCTCCCTCTCTCCTGCATCCTCTGTCCTCTGCGTTCTGCACAGACCCCTTTCACCCTCTGCACGTGCTCAGTGGCTAAGTCATGTCTGACTCTTCCTGACTCCATGGACTGGTCCCTGGGATTTTTTCAAGCAAAAATACTGCAGTAAGTTGCCATTTCCTTCTTCAGGGGATCTTCCCCACCCAGGGATCAAACCCGCCTCTCTTGTGTCAGCATTGGCAGAGATTTCTTTACCACTGTGCCACCTGGGAAGCCCCAACATAAGGACATTGCATTGACCAGGAATCAGAACCCAGACCTCCCACGTGGAAGGCAAGAATGCTACCACTGAACCAATGCCTAACTTCAGTGCTATCTCCTCATGCAATTCTCTGCTAACTTTAAACTGATCTAAAGCCTCTTGTCCTTGTATCCCCAGCACCTAGAATAATTTCTGGTGCATTACCATACACCCAGTCTCTGCTGATTGGATACATGCATTTGTCTTGGACAGCTTGTGCCAAGCTGTCCGCTGTCTGCCTCCACTGGGACCTGGAGCTCTCCTCTCTCGACTTTAGTTTCAACGGTAGATCAGGCGAAGTACAAGCAGCTGCGTTTGGCTGCTTGGCTACTTGGCACACTGACAGCAGAGTCCAGGCCGCTGCGCTTTGCGGTACCGCGTCCCAGAAAATGATCCGAGGAAGAACGCGCGGGCCCGGGCGGGTCGCTCCCCTGGGGCTGCGTGGGCTCGGCCGCACCCTCGGGTCCCCTGCCTGCCCGCCCGTCCGCCCGGCCCCGCACTCACGCTGCGCGTTGCAGAAGCCTCAGCAAGTGCACTACCCGGGCGCGAGCGGCGGCCATGGCTGAGCCGTCTTCCTCCCGCGGCAACGCCCCCTCCGCCGCCGGCCAATCCTGGCCTGCGCTTCTCCTCCGCCCACCCCAGCCACAGCGCTCGGCGGCGGAACATTTTCCCACTAGTTGAGGCTACTGCTGCCCCGGGGGCAAAGTCTCGCCGTCCACCTTTGAAATTGCCATACAGGTTAACCGCTCCATAGGGTTTTGGTCTGCTCTCCTGTGTCTAGATAAAACGCTCTATTTCAAGGCAAGGACGTGGGGGAGGGAAAAACAAGAGCAGCGCCCACCCCACTCACCCCCGCTCCTTTAAAACGCTCTTTTGCCTTAAGTGTATTTTCAGAATAAACTAACACAACTGCATTTAAATTTGTTTTAATAAGAACTTTGCAAACCTCCCCCCCTTTTTTAAACAAGACTAGTTTTGTGTGCAACTGCTAGATCAAGTCACAAAACAAAAGCCAGAAAAATTCCCGAACAAAACAAACAACAAAAAACCCCAGACAGGTGAGAAGAATTTAAAAGCTGTTAGATGCTCTATAAAAGGTTTGGTTTGGAAAAAGCTGTTCAGGATACCATTATGTTTTCTTTTTTTAATCAATGGTTAAAACTTGCCATGGTTACATGAGAAGGGAGGGCTTACAGCACCAAGTGCTCCAAGCCCCAGTGGAAACGATGATCANGTTAGATGCTCTATAAAAGGTTTGGTTTGGAAAAAGCTGTTCAGGATACCATTATGTTTTCTTTTTTTAATCAATGGTTAAAACTTGCCATGGTTACATGAGAAGGGAGGGCTTACAGCACCAAGTGCTCCAAGCCCCAGTGGAAACGATGATCAGTGACGGCACAGTTCAACTTTGTCAGAAGGTATGAGACAGTAAGTTGAACATCTGTGTTTTTAGTAACCTATTATGAAATCGGAATTAATCTCGTCTTCACAGCAATTTCTAGAACATATAAAAATTGGACAACAATAGAAAAATGAGACAAACTCTCAATTTCCTATCAGGTGTCGGACCAAAAAGCAAGAGTAGGGTGGCTCCCCAGAGCTATAACAACAGCAGAAAAGCCCCCCATTCTAGATCTGCATACTGTGACTCCTTTTCAGGACGTATTTAGTTTTGCAAAGATGAGTTACTGAAATCTGTTAGGGAAAGACATCCAGGATAACTGTAAATGTTTCACCTGCTAATTAGATCAGCTCAAGGCAATGGCACCCTACTACAGTACTCTTGCCTGGAAAATCCCATGGACAGAGGAGCCTGGTGGGCTGCAGTCCATGTGGTTGTTAGAGTCGGACAGGACTGAGCGACTTCACTTTCACGCCTTGGAGAAGGAAATGGCAACCCACTCCAGTGTCCTTGCCTCGAGAATCCCAGGGATGGGGAAGCCTAGTGGGCTGCCGTCTATGGGATCACAAAGAGTCGGACAAGACTGATGTGACTTAACAGCAGCAGCATGTCAATTTGACAAATGAATCAGAAGACAGTAGTAATATTGCAAGTAAGGATTTTGTAGGTTTCTTTGTTTTCCCCAAACAGATCCCACTTGAAGCTTAAAAAAAAAAAAAATCTGGGATATAAATACTGATAAAGATTTAAGTATAAAATTAGGATGGGGACTTCCCTGGTGGTCCAGTGGCCAGGATTCCACACTCCCAATACAGGGGGCCTGGGTTCAATCCCTAGTTTGGGAACTAGATCCCACATACTGCAACCAAGACCCAACACAGCCAAATAAATAAACATTTTTTTAAAAACTGAGATCGAGGATTATTACTGTTATTTAGTGAAGCCCAAATTTATCATTTACAGCAAATTAATGTTTTCAGGGTTGAAAAGCATCAAGTTTTGTTTTTGAAAGAGACACACTTTCAGTATTATATCTGACACTGAAAGCAGGATGAGTTTTTCTAATAAAAGTGGTCTTGCTGAAATAATTTAACTGCTATGTTTTCTAGAAAGTAAATGAAAATAATCTGTACCAGGTATCCAGGTCATTGGTTTACTTAAAGTGTAACCTTTCTATTCCCACATGCTTTGATAAATACACAAACTTGTCATCAAAATAATACAGAAACCAGCTATTAAGTCTCTCCCTTAAACCCCATCCAAAGTTTAAAGAGAGAAAAAAAATCTGTTTAAAAGTAAAACTCATTCCTAGTTTTCACAGATTCTTGCCCTAATTCAGATGTTCTTAGATACAACCTTTAATCTCCAGCCAGAGTTTTGGTTGTGGGAAATATATTAATTTGTCCAGTCCAACATTTACATATCATCTTCAGAGGAGGGTAAACCTGGCCCTTTAACCTCAAGCTCAATGAAGGCAGTGGCCAAATCTTGTGCATCTGGGTACTGTATCTAGAACTTAGCCTTAAGTACAGTTCTTGGTTTAGGAGAAGGTCCAAGGATGAAATTTACTTCCTCCTCTTTCCTCCTTGGTGTTGCCCCCCTTTTCTCTTGCCACTCAGGCTGGGAGGTCCGGAATTCATCTTGCCTCCCAAAGCCCCTTTCCTCTTCCCTCCTTGGCTGGGCGTGCCCCCTTTCCTCTTACCCCCGGGACCCTGTCGGCCCCCCTTTCTCTTGCCCTTCTGGCTCATTTTCCTCCGCTTAGCCGCCTCTTCCTGGTCCTCCTCTCTCATCTGCTTATTGGTGGCCCTCGTAATGTCCAACTGAGGCTTTTTGCTGTTCATCACTCGCAGCATCTCCAACTGGCTCTTTCTCTCGGCCGCAAAGTCCCCGAAAAGAGGCTGAAACTTCCTCTTCTTGCCAGAGCCCCTGGGCGCCTTCTCCTTGGGCAGGCGCTCCTGGAAGCGCCCCACAGAGGCAGTGGAGACCTTGGCCACCTGCATGGCGCGACCCAGCTCCTCCTTACTCTGGTGTCCAGTAGGGTGCATGCCGGCCGCGCTGGGCAGCTGCATCTTGTGCGCGCGGGCCAGGTTACGAAGCCGGTTCAGTTCGTTCTTGGCCACCCGTTCCTTCTTAGCCTGAATCCGCTTGGCGAACTGGTCCTCCATGGGGTCGGCATTGCCCGGCACCTCGATCAGCCACTCCTTGGTGTCGTCGCGGGCGCGCTGGTAGCCCCAGCGGCGGCGCCACTGGCCGCTCACCTCGTCCCACACCAGATTGGTCGTCTTCTTGGGACGGATACCCTTGAGGCGCGCAAACTGCTGCCAGCGAGTAAGCGGCCGCGGCTTGGGCACCGGCTTCTCGCGCGGCAGACGAGTGCTGGGTTCCGGCAGCCGTGCCACCAGCGCCTCCTCCACGCGCTCGGTAGGCAGCTGCCACAGCTGGTTGATAAGCAGCTGCGTGTTGTCCCGCGCCAGGGCCCTCAGCTCGGCCTCCTGTGTGGGTCCCGCGTGCCGCAGCCCGGACGGGGGATTCCGGTCAGAGGCCAGCAAATTACCCAGGTCGAACTCCAACTCCAATTCCTTCTGCACCGTGATGCGCTGTAGCTTCTCTGCCTCGTCCCGCTCAGCCTTTGCCAGCAGCTCCTCCACGCTCTGGCCCTCCATGGCTCCGGTTCGGCTCGCTACCTCTGGGAGACAGCTGCAGTCACGTTTCTTCCCACAGGGGTTAAAGCTGCAGACACGTGCGATTTTCCGGACGCTCGACCCGGAAGAGAAAGTTCTGCTTCCGGGGCACCCGGAAGGAGCTCAAGGAGCGGGCTACCCGAGGAACGGCCGGCAGAGGGCAGTGTTAGAGAGCAGATGAGATTAGAGGCGGCCTTTGGGGTGGAGCCCGGAGGTAGGCGGAGCCGAATCTACGAATTCCGAGGCCTGATTGGGACCTTGGCTCCCAGTATGCAGCTGCGGGAGGGAGTGGTCTTGTGCGAGCTGGGCAAGTTTGGGGGCTGCGGACTAAGGTGTCCCGGAGCGACTGTTAGTTTTAGTGTGTGTAAAGTCAGTTCTCAAGATGTTTAGCCAGTCATTTTCACCAGAGCCCTGACACCTGTTCATGGTGTGCCCCCAGGTGTGGGCATTTCATCCGGGGATGTATAGAAAGCTAAGTGGAGACGGAGACTTGGTTTTCTTTGGGAGCGAGCGGGTCTGGCGGTTAGACCGCCCTGAAGGGGCGCGGCTGTGTCCCCATCCTGGAGACTTCAAGTCTGGTCTCCGGAGCCCGGGGCCACCTCCTCTCCTGGCTGATGGCAGAAGAGAGGGCTCAGCTGTTAGACCGCCTGGGTTCCGACCTTCACCGCTCTGGTTTTTGACCTTCGGCCGTGTAACTTGTTTGTGCCTATTCTTAAACCTGTAAGATGGGATTGCAAATATTACCTCCCAGGTCTGCCGTGAAGATAAATGCGTTAATATGCTCCCAAGGGAGCTTACACTGGAGTCTTGAGCATATGAGTGCTCAATAAATGTGAGCTAAACACCAGTTATTGTTTAATTTTCATCATGGCTCTGGGAACTCTGCTGAAAAGACAGTCTTATACAGTGATTAAACACCAGGTTCTTGTATCAAGCTACCTAGAATAAGATCTGGGTTTCCTGTACCCACATTGGTCAGGTTGTTTAACTTAAGTCCTATTCATAAGCTGATGAATATGAATCATTAGTTCCTGGTACATTGTAAGCATTCAATAGGTGTTAGCTATTGTTATTCACTTTATTCCACTGATGACAGAAGCAGGCTCAGAGAAGGAAAATGACTTGTCTAAGGTTATACAGCCAGGAAGTATGGGAGCAGGAGAGATCTAAACTCTGACTCTAAGACTACATACATATTCTCTGCAATGTCTTCCAGACTCTTGATACTCGCAAAAGTATGGTCTGTTGACCAGCAGTACAGCAGCATCTGGGAGCCTGTTAGAAATGCAGAATCTCTGGCCTTAGCCCAGATGTTATGACTCAGAACCTTCATTTTAACAAAATATCTTAGTGATGAATGGAAATGAAAGGGGTTAGTTGCTCAGTGATCTCCAACTCTTTGCGACTCCATGGACCTCTGTTCATACAATTCTCCAGGCAAGAATACTGGAGTGGGTTGCCATTCCCTTCTCCAGGGGATCTTCCCAACCTAGGGATCGAACTAGGGTCTGGGTTCACACAACAGGCAGCTTCTTTACCATCTGAGCCTCTGGGGAAACCATGAAAATCAGAGTGTTAGTCGTTCAGTTGAATCCAATTCTTTNTTCTCCAGGCAAGAATACTGGAGTGGGTTGCCATTCCCTTCTCCAGGGGATCTTCCCAACCTAGGGATCGAACTAGGGTCTGGGTTCACACAACAGGCAGCTTCTTTACCATCTGAGCCTCTGGGGAAACCATGAAAATCAGAGTGTTAGTCGTTCAGTTGAATCCAATTCTTTGAGACCCCATGGACTGTAGCCTGCTGGGCTTCTCTGTTCATAGAATTCTCCAAGGAAGAGTCCTGGAGTGGGTTGCTATTTCCTTCTCCAGGGGAACTTCTCAACCTAGGGATTGAACCCAGGTCTCCTGCATTACAGGCACCTTCTTTACCATCTGAGTCACCAGGGAAGCCATAGGTGTAGTCAGTTGTGAGAGGCACTGCTGATTGTGTGGTTGACAGGTTTTGTTTTCCTTTAATGGGAAGTTGGGAGTAGGTTAGGTTGGGAAGATCCCCTGGAGAAGGGAAAGGCTACCCACTCCAATGTTCTGGCCTAAAGAATTCCACAGACTGTATAGTCCATGGGGTTGCAAAGAGTTGGACACGACTGAGTGACTTTCACTTCACTGGGAGTAGTGAAGAAGGGGTTAGCTGAAGAATTAACCCATAGAAATGGACATTATAGCAATTAGGAAATAGATTCACTTGAGTGCCTGCTAAAAAGGGCTTTAGACACACACCTGTCACACTTGCTCCCTAAGTTTGGGCTCTTCTTGAGCTGATTGACTTCTCAGTTCTGCTCTGTTCATTCACTCAGCAAACATTTCTTGACTGCAATTTATGCCTCAGGAATTTGGCTCTAATATTCTTTCTTCCTCTTTTTAAAAAGCATTTTAGGATTTGCTGGGGATTTTCTGAGTGTTTGCCTTAACACTCAACACCTTAATACCAGTCATCCCATGGGGCTGAGGCCAGGTCATAGGTCTTATTAGGTAACCTCCTTGGACCTTAAAGCTCTTGAGGTTTGCCATAGGAGAGCGTTGAGGACACTGATATAACTATTCTGGGCTTGGCTTAGATTCATTTAACAAACATTTGAATGACTACCATGTTTGAGGCACTAGAGGCAAAGATTACTGAGACCTTATGGAACAGTGGAAAAGAAAGAAAGGTTAAGAAGAATTTACAATATGGCATGACTAAGCCTTTGACAGGAAGTACAGCTATGTAGAATTGAGCTCTTTTGTCAGTCTTTTGAGTTAGGGAAAAAAAGAGCAGGTGTAGATATACGTTGAATGATATGAATTCTCACTGGATGAAATGCTATGTGGTTCGAATCATATAGGTCAACTCTTCATTGAACTTGAATTGTTTTATGTTTCTTTATAATCCAAGTAAATTTTAATTTCCTTGATGACTGGAAACTGATTTTTACTTTCACTTTGCTGAGCCTAGCACTGGATACATAACAGGTGTTCAGTGCACGCTTGTTTGAAAAAAATAAGCCTAGTTTCTAAATTAAAAAAGGATTAATGTTGGCTGTTCTAGTCAAGGTAAGCAAAACTAGTAAGACCAGGATTTGGAGCTTTAAGAAATATTAATCTTATTGAGGCAGCTCACATTTGGATCATGTTTACATTGGGCAAGACTGTGCAGTGTTAAGAAAGAGAGCCTACCAGGGATACGCAGATATATGTGAATATGCTATAATAGTATGGCGAAGGGTTGTACATATTGTCTGTTCCTCTTACTGGTTTTTCCCTTTGTCTTTGTTTCTTTGTCCCATAATGCAGCTAGATCCCAAGTTCGGTCTTCAGACCCCTCTTCTTTTCTCTGTATACCTACTCTCAGTGCCATTTCATCCACTCTCACTGTGTCAGCCGCTACTGCTGTGCAGATGATTCTTAGAGGCACATCTTCTCCTCTTTCCTTCTCAGAGCTCTAGACTCTAATCTCTGATCACCTGCTGGGCCCTTCCACCATACTGTAAATTCACTATGTCTAAGACTACATAACCCATCATCTTCCTGAAAATGTGCTTCCATCATCTACCCAACTACCTTTTTTTCCCCCTCCAACAAATGTTTATAGAAGGTTTTTTTTATGGCCAAAACACTGTTCTGGGCTTTGGAAATGCAACAATGAGTGAAACCAGGCTCAGTAATGTAATCATCTTTTCTAGTCTAGTAAGTCTTGAAACTATGATATCATCCTTGGCCTTTCTCTTCCCATCTCTAAATTCAGCCAGTCTGTTGGGCTTCCCTGGTGGTCCAGTGGTCAAGAATCTGTCTTGTAATGTAAGGGACACAGATTCTATCCTCGGTCAGCGAAGATCCCACATGCGGCAGAGGAACTAAGCCCATGTGCCACAGCTACTGAGCCCAAGCTCTAGAGCCTGTGAGCTGCAACTGGAGCCCGTGCTCTGCAACAAGAGAAGCCACTCTAATGAGAAACTCGAGGACTGCAAAGAAAAGCAGCCCTCACTCTCTGCAGTGGGAGAAGCCCAAGCACAGCAATGAAGACCCACCACAGCCAAAAAATAAAAATAAAAAAATAAATGAATCCAGTCAATCTATTAAAATTTGTCTCTGTAGTATTCCTTTCTCATGCTCACGAACTTACCCTAGACTGGAACTCTTCTATTTCTCCAGATACTTTCTCCACTTTGCTCTCTGCGCTGGCTTCTGCACATAACCAGCAGGAGGCAGTGACAGATCAGAAGTGAAGAGAGAAGAATGAAGGCGCGTTTCTCCCTTGCATGCTCAGTCCTGTCCGAATCTTTGAGACCCCATGGACTATGTAGCCTGCCAGGTTCCTCTGTCCATGGAATTCCCCAGACAAGCTGGCAGCAATGGAATTTGAACCCACGCCCCCAAAGAGACTGGAGCCTTAACCCAATACCTTAGACCGCTCAGCCACGCTACCCTCCTTGTCCCTAGCCCTCTGCAGACTGGTGTGGGTCGGCTGATTACTAACTGAAAGGCCATAGCTCCAATCAGGCATCTGTCCACATGCAGGCATCTCTCCCAGCTCCTCTAATTGCTTTGCAGGCCTAGAAGTGCTTAAGGCTTTTCCCATTGTGGTCCTATTCTTTGTGAATTTCCTTAAGCCCTGTCCACATTGTTGTAATATTCCCTTTGTTAATCTGAAATTCCCCGGCCCAACTGTGACCTGTTTCCTGCCAGGACCTTGACTAGTACCTAGAGACCCATCCTGGAGCATCCTAGCAGTTTCCTGCCTCTGTGCTCTCTTAGAGCTCATCTGGAGGACTTATCTTTCACGGATTTAGCCAAATCACTCTTCTCCTCAAAAACTCCTCTATCTTGTTCTTGGTCTTGGATGTCAATGATCTGACCCCAAACTACTCTTTTTACTCACATGGCATGATACTGCTCCTTTTACTTGCTTTCCAGATACTTCTTCCCTATCCTAGTTTCCATCTTAGCTATTTTCTAGAAGGCAATGGCACCCTGCTCCAGTATTCTTGCCTGGAAAATCCCATGGACAGAGGAGCCTGGTGGGCTGCAGTCCATGGGGTCGCTAGGAGTCGGATCCGACTGAGCGACTTCACTTTCATGCATTGGAGAAGGAGATGGCAACCCACTCCAGTGTTCTTGCCTGGAGAGTCCCAGGGACGGGGGAGCCTGGTGGGCTGCCACCTATGGGGTAGCACAGAGTCAGACAGGACTGAAGCAACTTAGCAGCAGCAGCAGCAGCAGCAGCAGAGCCTTACTTACTTCTCTCAAGAAAAGCAAAGCTGAGGGGACAGAAAAAGCAATGGTTTTATTTTTGTAGCAACATTGAGAAACAATAACAAGAGTGAACCTATTAGGGAGATTCCCCTCCAGGCAGCCATGGGCAGGAGTGTTAAAGATGGGAAGGTAGTACCTTTCTTGTTCACTCAAAACATAAGTAGATGGTCAGTAAAACATTTTTGTAAGCAATTTCTTCATTCTTTTGATTAACTCCAATTTCCTTTCTAAACATTTCTCAGTTGCCCCTTTTGGTAGCAGAAATCATGGGGAATAATCCAACCATCCTCTAGTCCTGCTGTGAGCACAGTTATTTTGAGTATTTTTGTTGAGGAAATTCAATGTTCCAGTAATTTGATACAATAGCAGGAAAAGACTCTTAAAACACATTATTTCCACAAGGTTCATTTTCTTTCTTTTTTTAAAAATGGATTTATAATTTAATTTAGAAGTACTTGAGGGGAAAATTTAATTTTGAAATTTTCTTAATCATAGATAAAAATCTGTGTATTCATGTAGTTCAGTTTAATCAGAAACCCACACAAAACAATCTATCATTTTGTTTAAAAGGGAAGAAGATATATAATTAAGGTTTTGTGTGGTTAGTGTAGAAGCGGACTGAACATTATGCTATTGCCTAGAAGGAACTGTGGATTTCAGGATAGTAAAAATGACGGTAGCGTGTTAGAATTGACTTAAGTTGTTTTGTTCTCTGTAAAATTACATTTGCCAAAATCTTATTATCACCTGTAAGATAAGCACCGCTGGCCGATAGTTTTCATTTGACTGCATCATTAAATCCAATGGAATAAAATTGGTTTGAGATTTAGAGTTCAATATAGAATGAAAGTGAGATAAAAAGGAAAACTGAAGTTCCAGAATTTTATGGATATTTGCACTTTAAGAATTCAATAATGGAAAATTTAGATCCATTTATTGAACTATCATTCTCTGTTATACTTTAACTTACAAAAGTAAAATTGCAATGAGTAAGAAATATTTTTTTTTCAGTTAATGAAATCTGAATAATTTTTGTNGTGAGCTGCAACTGGAGCCCGTGCTCTGCAACAAGAGAAGCCACTCTAATGAGAAACTCGAGGACTGCAAAGAAAAGCAGCCCTCACTCTCTGCAGTGGGAGAAGCCCAAGCACAGCAATGAAGACCCACCACAGCCAAAAAATAAAAATAAAAAAATAAATGAATCCAGTCAATCTATTAAAATTTGTCTCTGTAGTATTCCTTTCTCATGCTCACGAACTTACCCTAGACTGGAACTCTTCTATTTCTCCAGATACTTTCTCCACTTTGCTCTCTGCGCTGGCTTCTGCACATAACCAGCAGGAGGCAGTGACAGATCAGAAGTGAAGAGAGAAGAATGAAGGCGCGTTTCTCCCTTGCATGCTCAGTCCTGTCCGAATCTTTGAGACCCCATGGACTATGTAGCCTGCCAGGTTCCTCTGTCCATGGAATTCCCCAGACAAGCTGGCAGCAATGGAATTTGAACCCACGCCCCCAAAGAGACTGGAGCCTTAACCCAATACCTTAGACCGCTCAGCCACGCTACCCTCCTTGTCCCTAGCCCTCTGCAGACTGGTGTGGGTCGGCTGATTACTAACTGAAAGGCCATAGCTCCAATCAGGCATCTGTCCACATGCAGGCATCTCTCCCAGCTCCTCTAATTGCTTTGCAGGCCTAGAAGTGCTTAAGGCTTTTCCCATTGTGGTCCTATTCTTTGTGAATTTCCTTAAGCCCTGTCCACATTGTTGTAATATTCCCTTTGTTAATCTGAAATTCCCCGGCCCAACTGTGACCTGTTTCCTGCCAGGACCTTGACTAGTACCTAGAGACCCATCCTGGAGCATCCTAGCAGTTTCCTGCCTCTGTGCTCTCTTAGAGCTCATCTGGAGGACTTATCTTTCACGGATTTAGCCAAATCACTCTTCTCCTCAAAAACTCCTCTATCTTGTTCTTGGTCTTGGATGTCAATGATCTGACCCCAAACTACTCTTTTTACTCACATGGCATGATACTGCTCCTTTTACTTGCTTTCCAGATACTTCTTCCCTATCCTAGTTTCCATCTTAGCTATTTTCTAGAAGGCAATGGCACCCTGCTCCAGTATTCTTGCCTGGAAAATCCCATGGACAGAGGAGCCTGGTGGGCTGCAGTCCATGGGGTCGCTAGGAGTCGGATCCGACTGAGCGACTTCACTTTCATGCATTGGAGAAGGAGATGGCAACCCACTCCAGTGTTCTTGCCTGGAGAGTCCCAGGGACGGGGGAGCCTGGTGGGCTGCCACCTATGGGGTAGCACAGAGTCAGACAGGACTGAAGCAACTTAGCAGCAGCAGCAGCAGCAGCAGCAGAGCCTTACTTACTTCTCTCAAGAAAAGCAAAGCTGAGGGGACAGAAAAAGCAATGGTTTTATTTTTGTAGCAACATTGAGAAACAATAACAAGAGTGAACCTATTAGGGAGATTCCCCTCCAGGCAGCCATGGGCAGGAGTGTTAAAGATGGGAAGGTAGTACCTTTCTTGTTCACTCAAAACATAAGTAGATGGTCAGTAAAACATTTTTGTAAGCAATTTCTTCATTCTTTTGATTAACTCCAATTTCCTTTCTAAACATTTCTCAGTTGCCCCTTTTGGTAGCAGAAATCATGGGGAATAATCCAACCATCCTCTAGTCCTGCTGTGAGCACAGTTATTTTGAGTATTTTTGTTGAGGAAATTCAATGTTCCAGTAATTTGATACAATAGCAGGAAAAGACTCTTAAAACACATTATTTCCACAAGGTTCATTTTCTTTCTTTTTTTAAAAATGGATTTATAATTTAATTTAGAAGTACTTGAGGGGAAAATTTAATTTTGAAATTTTCTTAATCATAGATAAAAATCTGTGTATTCATGTAGTTCAGTTTAATCAGAAACCCACACAAAACAATCTATCATTTTGTTTAAAAGGGAAGAAGATATATAATTAAGGTTTTGTGTGGTTAGTGTAGAAGCGGACTGAACATTATGCTATTGCCTAGAAGGAACTGTGGATTTCAGGATAGTAAAAATGACGGTAGCGTGTTAGAATTGACTTAAGTTGTTTTGTTCTCTGTAAAATTACATTTGCCAAAATCTTATTATCACCTGTAAGATAAGCACCGCTGGCCGATAGTTTTCATTTGACTGCATCATTAAATCCAATGGAATAAAATTGGTTTGAGATTTAGAGTTCAATATAGAATGAAAGTGAGATAAAAAGGAAAACTGAAGTTCCAGAATTTTATGGATATTTGCACTTTAAGAATTCAATAATGGAAAATTTAGATCCATTTATTGAACTATCATTCTCTGTTATACTTTAACTTACAAAAGTAAAATTGCAATGAGTAAGAAATATTTTTTTTTCAGTTAATGAAATCTGAATAATTTTTGTAAATAACTTGAGAGTGGATTTACTCCACATCAGGTAACTAAGTCCTGAATTTCTTTCCCCTAATAAAAACAACTGCATTGCCACCCAGTCTTCAACTTGTCTTTGCAGTCAGAGACCGTGTGTGAACATATATTGA
This sequence comes from Neotragus moschatus, assembly GCA_006410615.1. NCBI lineage: Eukaryota > Metazoa > Chordata > Mammalia > Artiodactyla > Bovidae > Neotragus > Neotragus moschatus. The sequence continues at coordinate 1,008,757 of SJYA01002091.1, forward strand.
TCTGCCCATCAAAATTTTCTTTTAAATTTTTCATATGAGCAATATCAAGAATGCATGGGAAAGTTAGTCCTATACCAAACAAACATTAATTCTTGGCCCTCTTAGCCAAAAATTGTTTCTAAACAATTTGTACAGAAACAAATTGTTTCTCTCTTTGTACAACATGTCTGTGAAAAATGAAAGCAACAAACAGAAAACTAAAACTATGACCCCACATATGGTAAGCTCTGTAGCCTGCACTTTTCTCTCTCTAAGTGTTTTTACTTCCTAGAGGAAGACAGCAAAGCAAAGGATCTCTTAGTGGCAAATATGTGTGTGGCTGTGTCCTTGTCAGCATCCCAAGAGTGCATGGCAGTCTCGGCCAGCTCCTGGGGTGCCTGGTAACACAGAAGATCCAGCTGCTTGAGGTGTGTGGACTCTTCCGAAGGCCTAATTAGGAGTCATTATTGTGAATGTATAGATAATGTTCTTGACATTTTCCAGGCATTTCTACTGCCTCATTATCCAAGACAGTGTGGATTTCAGCTGTGGAATCTCCCTTCCTATGGTGGGTCCTTGGTTTCCTTCTCTCGAAAGCATGTGGATTAAGCTTTAAGTCTCAGACTCAGTTTATTCATCTGGAAAATGAAGCGTTTTGACTAGGTGGCCTTTACAACTCATCTCTATGATCCTTTTCTTTTGTTAAAAAGCTATGTTTTGGGAATTTTCTTGGTGGTCCAGTGGTTAAAACTCCACGCTGCCAATGCAGGGAGCCTGAATTCAATCAGGCTCAGGAAACTGAGATCCCACACGCTATGTAGCTAGGCCAAAAAAATAATAAGAACAAAAGAAAGAAAGCCATTCTTAAAAAAAGTTAAAATGAGAAGTTAAAAAAAAAAAAAACTATAAAAGAAAAGCTATACTCTTCCGATGCTCCAGTATTACTTTCTTATAAAGCACTTTCTCTTTTGGTTATTGATTGAATTTTTTGACAGATGTATCCGTTTACCAACCTCCCCCTCTTCCTGAGTCATTTATTTCATTTCCTAGGCTGGTTGTATGACTCCACATAGTGAAACAGCTTCCTGTGCACACAAGGAGACTGTGACTATACAAGTGCTAATCAGTTTTTAATAATGTGGAGGTTGATTATTGTGTTTCGTAGGCTTTTCATGATGCTTTTCCTTTTTTTTTTTCTTCCACTTACCATTAAACTTCTTTGAGAACTCTAAGGCAGGATAGAGAATGACCAGAGTATACACTGTTTTACTATTTGTTATCCGTTCTGGAAAAATGTCTTATAGGGAAGAAGATAGAAGATATATTTTAAAATATTTTTAAGATATTTATATTATGAGGTCAGGTCTGGGAATGAAAGATTATGGTAGATTGGCTTTATTTGTATCTTTGCTGGCCCAAGATCTAGAAGTGATGCTATTCTTTGATTATTACAATTATAGAAAAATTTTAGAGAAAGCTTCAAAGTTAACTCCCTCAAATAATAAAATCAGGGCAGTTTTGTGTTTTGTGTTGTTCCAGAGAAAGCTAGTCAGAAAATTTCAACACAAGGAAGGGAAAGCAGGGGCATACCCCATGCGGAAAGACTACAGTTTTCGTTCTAACCCACTGCAAAGAAAGTGAATATTGCAATAAAGCAAGTCATGTGATTTTTTTTGTTTCCCAGTGCATATAAAATATGTTTACATAATACTTTAGTGTTAAGTATGCAATAGCATTATGTTTTAAAAAAGTCAATATGTGTGTGTGAGTTCAGTCTCAAAGTTCTGTCCAACTCTTTGCAACCTCATGGACTGTAGCCCGCCAGGCTCCTCTATCTGTGGGATTTTCCAGGCAAGAATACTGGAGTGGGTTGCCATTTCCTCCTCTAGGGGATCTTCCTGAATCTTGGATAGAACCCATGTCTCCTGCATCTCTTGCATTGGCAGACAGATTCTTAACCACTGAGCCAAAAAAAAAAAAAAAAAAAACACAATGTGCATACCTAAATTAAAAATAATTTATTGCTAAAAAATGCTAACCATCATCTGGTAATTCAGTATTGCCACAAACCTTTCAAGTGGTAAAAACAAAACAAAACAAACACTGTTATCTGCAAAACACAATAAAATAAAGTATTTCTGTAGAATATAATAATATTTCTGGTATGTTTAGTAATTTTTCAAAGAATGTGTCTTGGTGATTTCTGGTCTGATTATCTGGGGACAAATTCCCCAAGGGTTCATCATCCCATCTGAAAAATGAGCTAACATTATTTCTCAGTTTTAGAGTTCTGTGAGTGGAAGATAAGTTATTCAAATACACTTTTGCAAAGAACCCTTGTGAGGTGTCAGGAGACAGGTTCTGACTCCATTTCCCTACCTCATAGTTGTGGGTGGCTTGGTAAGTCACTTCACTTCTCTTTGTCAGTTTCTCTATCTATGACTCGAGCTTCACTGGCTTCTCTCCCTTCTAGAAGCTTGCCCCTTCTAGCTTTGTGTAGCACTGTGCTTTTGTTAATACAGCCTCAAGAGAGAAGTGTGGGTGATGGGAAAACAGACTTGAAGACAGAGATTCTTAATTGGATGAGCTCCAGGGGGACATGAATCCCTTGGTGTTTGGTGCAAACACGTGTGAATATGTGTCTGCACCTTAATGAATAGAAACTTTTTTTATCCCCGTCAGATTCTCTAAAACCTCTGTGACTTTCTACTCCTCACCTACATGGTTGAGAACTATGTATTGTAGAGGAGGGAGATAATGAAGGGAGTAACTGGTGAAAATTTTTATGTAAGAATAACTTGAGTTGGCCTTTGAGCCAGGGTAGAGTTTAAGTAGATGGGAGGAGGAAGATAGTACCATCCAGTAGATGGTAGTGATATGAGTAAAGACATGTAGCTAGTATTTTACGGAGCAAGTACAATGTTTCAAGCAATGCTTATAAATCTTCACAGTGGGCCTAGGAGGTAGCTATTACTAGTATACTAATTTTATGCTGCCCCCTGCCCTACCAGCTCACTACTACTTTGCTCTCTGAGTCTATGAGTTTTGGATTTTTTGGTAGTTTTTTTTTTTTTAGATTTAAAATATGTGGGTCATGTGGTATTTGTCTTCCTATGTCTGACTTATTTTACTTAGCATGATGCCTTAAAGCTCCATCTGTGTAGCTGCAAATGGTGAAATTTCATTCTTTTTTCTTGCTGAATAATATTCCATTATATCTATATATAGCACATTTAAAAAATCCATTTATACATTGATGGACACTTAGAGTGTTTCCTTATGGTGGCTTAATGTAAATAATGATGCAATGAACATGGGGGTACAGAGAATCTTTTTAAGTTAGGGTTTTGTTTCCTTTGGATATTCAGAAGTGGAATGGCTGGGTCATATGGTACTTGTATTTTTAGTTTCACTGGCATTATTGGCTACATTGGAGAGAATTCCTATTTTTCTCATCTCTAGTAGAGTTTGTATAAGACTGGTATATCTGATTACTTGAAAGCTTGGTAGAATTCACATATAAAATTATGTAGGCTTAATGTTTTCTCTGTGAGGAGATTTTAAAGTTCCGATTCTTTTTTATGAGTGGAGTCATTTTTCTTCTCCTCAAAACAGTTTTGGTAAGATACATATTTCTAGAGATTTGTCTATTTCTTTTAATTTTTCCAATTTATTGGCATAAAATTTTCATAAGAGCCTCTCAAATATTCTCCTCTTTATCTAAAGTTATGTCTGTTGCCTCACTCCTAATATTTTTTGTCATATTCTCTCTTTATTCTTGATCAGTCTTACCAGAGGATTTTCTATTTAGTTTTTGCACACATCTAGTTTTTGACTTGATTGATACTCTCCAGTTTATCTTTATTTTCATCCTATCAATTTTTGCTCTTTTATTCATCTTTCTTCAACTTAGATGGTATTGTTCTGTTTTTAAGAAAACGTCTCTAGTTCAACTTCAGTTCAATTCGGTTCAGTCGTTCAGTCATGTCTGACTCTGTGTGACCCCATGGACTGCAGCACACCAGGCCTCCCTGTGCATCACCAACTCCCGGAGCCTATTCAAGCTCATGTCCATTGAGTCAGTGATGCCATCCAACCATCTCGTCCTCTGTCATCCCCTTCTTCTCCTGCCTTCAATTTTCCCCAGCATCAGAGTCTTTTCTGATGAGTCAGTTCTTCACATCAGGTGGCCAAAGTATTTGAGTTTCAGCTTCAGCATCAGTCCTTCCAATGNAGTTAGGCGGTGACAGGACAGAAATGGGTGAGGAATATTAAATAGAGAGCAGCTTCGTCGAAGGTTGGAAATGTGAACGTGCATGATGCGTTTGGGAAGACAGAGCAGTTAGAATGGCTGAGACATTTGCAGGGCTAGCGGGAAATGAGACTGTGGTGATCCAGGGGGCCAGCTTGTGGAGGAGTTTGCTTATCACACTTTGTTCTCCATTTGACCAACAATTACTGAAGACCTACTGTTTGCCAGGAGCGATGCCAGCACTGGAGACAGAAGAGTGAGAAAGACAGTGTTCCTGCTCTTCAGGAGCTACAGGCATGGAGGAGAGGTGTGAGTTAAGGCTGTAGATTGATGGAAAGTTCAGTCTCATGGCAGCCAAATGGAAGGGGACTGGAGGCAGGGAGTCCAGACAGGTAGGAAATAGCTACCTGAGTTCAAGAGAGAAATGATGCAAGCCTGGACTTTGGAGAGTGATGGTTGATGGTAATGGAAGGGCATCATGGGCCAGGGAGAAGGTCAAGGAGGCAGGACCCAGAGAGGGAAGCCTGCCAACAGCCTCTGACTGCATCCATCCTTGTCTGGCCTGAAGATGGCAATGATGTTGCTGTATGTTAGATTTTATTTCTGCTTCTTATGGGTTCTCAGAGAGAGAGTCTAATTGCCCAGCTTTCTCCCCATGGCTTGAAGTATTACATCTGTATTTCTGGTAAACACAGAATATTGTTAGCCAGGTTCACAGTCAACTAGTTCATCAATTGATTTATTAAAAATATTCCTATGGAGGAAGTCAGTTATATTCTTAGTTTTTGCTAGAGCAGTTAGACATCCTTTTGAGGAATTTCTGTGAATTGCCATACATAGCTGTTGTAAAGAGAATTGCCGAATAAGGCAATATTGCATAATTCTACATATAAATATATAGTTTGAAATATTTAGGGACTATTAGTTTTTGTTGTGGCCATCATCTTTAAACAGCTATAAAGTAAAGGGGACATGGCAGTTGCCATTTTAACAAGGATGTTTTGCAAAATATTCTTTCCCTTTTCTTTCCTTCCTCTTGATATCTTGTTTAAAGTTGTTTTCTCAGAATATGCAACAAAAGGATTTATTGCCTTGGCAACATATTTAATAACAGACAATTTAGCAGACACTATGGATAACTTGTACATCGCAATTTCTTCTAAGTAAATAAGTGTTGAGAACATTTTGTTGCATTATATTTTTCTCCCTGTTTACAGCTCCCAGGTTAGCCTTATAGGTAAACCACACACTGCAGCTCTTCTACCAAACCTCCAGGACAGCTTCTCCTGCTGTTTGCAGGCTTGGAAATGGACACATGATAGGATAGCTTTATTTTTCCTTTCTGGTTTGCATCGATTATGATCAACATATACTTAATGACTGCCTAATGCAACAGAACAAAAAGACAACAGGTTGCCTGCAGTGTAGGGACTGTAGGCATTGGCACTGTGTGCATGCTCAGTTGTGTCTGACTCTTTGTGACCCTTTGGACGGTAGCTCTCCAGGCTCCTCTGTCCATGGGATTCTTACAGGCAAGAATACTGGAGCAGGTTGCTATTTCCTACTCCAGGGGATCTTCCTGATCCAGGGATTGAATCTGCATCTCCTTCGTCTCCTGCATTGGCAGGCAAATTCATTACCACTGAGCCATTGGGAAGGCCCCATAGGGACTGTTACTTTAACTGAAAAGACAAAATGCCACCCTGCCAATGGGGTATAAAAAGGGTTTCCCAGAAACTGTGATGTACCCTGGCACATGTACTCGTTCCCAACATGCTCCATACAGGTCTAAGTATTTTTCATGACCAAGTGCTTCCTACTTTCCTTGTGTAGAAAAAGAATGGAAACACTCTACCTCACAGTTTTGGAAATAAGATCCTACACCTCCCAGGAGGAAACAAGATCTGAATGCAGTACCATCTAAATTAAAAAGTGTTAGTCACTCAGTCGTGTCTGACTCTGTGTGACCCCATGAACTGCAGCCCACCAGGCATCTCTGCCCAAGGGATTCTCCAGGAAAAAATACTGGGGTGGGTTGCCATTTCCTTCTCCAGGGGATCTTCCCAACCCAGGGATCGAACCCAGGTCTCTAACATTGCAGGCAGATTCTTTTACCCACCCAGGGAAGCCCCCATTTAAATATAGTGGAGGATAAAAGTTTAAGGGGTAGCTTAATATATATGCAATCCTTGTTGACCTGTTTAATAGTAAGCAGTGGAAAATTTTTTTTAAATGACATAACTTACAAACTTGCCGCCTGTCAAAAGTCATAAGCTCATGAGTTTAATTAGGGAAAGTGAATGTTTCCTTATTTGATGCTGGGGCTCCTTCTGGTTTACATTCAGAGAAGAGGAGTGACTTCCCCAAGGAACCTCGTCCTCCAACTAATGTCTGACTGGGGCCTCTATGTGCTTTCCTCCACCAGGACCAGCGTCTAGGTACTTAGGACAGTGGACGGTGCCAGTGGGTCATTAGAGTCAGCATTTTCTGACTCTGCACCTCCTGGGTCCTATCCTCTTTGGGTGACAAATATCTGGTCTGAGCCCATTTGGGAGATGTTACAGATGGTAAAGCGTCTGCCTGCAATGCAGGAGACCCGGGTTCGATCCCTGTGTTGGGAAGATCTCCTGGAGAAGGAAATGGCAATCCACTCCAGTATTCTTGCCTGGAGAATCCCACGAACAGGAGCATGGTAGGCTAGAGTCAATGGGGTCGCAAAGAGTCGGACACAACTGAGCGACTTCACTTTCACTTTCACTTTCTTTCACAGGCCAGTGACCTTAGACTTGGGCTCTCCCATAAGCACATAATTGTAGTTCCTTATGGTTTCCGGTTTCAGTTCTGGATTTTCAGTCTCTCTACACTAGATTTAAGTGCTGAATATAAGTGTACCTATCAATCAAACGTAATAGTGTTTTGTACAAAAAAAATCATAAAAACATAGTATGTTATTAGTCTAGAATCAAGACAAATGAAAGTGACAACTATAATTTAAAACACAAACATTTGTCAAGCAGAACTGAAGTCAGAAATACATAGGGTTTTATAAACTAAGCCCTCCAGATACCACTGGAGGTATCTGGCTCTTTGCAACCCTGTGGAGTAGCCTGCCAAGCTCCTCTGTCCCTGGGATTCTCCAGGCAAGAATACTGAAGTGGGTTGCCATTTCTTTCTTCAGGGGATTCCCAACCCAGGGATTGATCCCTGACCTTCTGCATTTCAGGCAGATTCTTTACCATCTGAGCCACGAGGGAAGCCCATTCAGACGCCACACATTTGGGTTTTATCATTTAAAAAGTGGTCTAAGTACTTTCTGGGCTTCCCAGGTGGCGCTAGCAGGTTAAGAACCTGCCTGCCAATGCAGGAAACATAAGAGGCACAGGTTTGATCCCTGGGTCAGGAAGATCCCTTGGAGGAGAGCATGGCAACCCACTCCAATATTCTTGCCTGGGAAATCTCATGGACAGAGGAGCCTGGTGGGCTACAGTCCATAGTGTCACAAAGAATTGGACACTTCTGAAGTGACTTAGCACACACACACACACACACACACACACACACACACACAAAACTTTCTAAAGATTCTCTAATACCAGATTCTCCATAGGATGAGTCAGGTGGCTTTTTTTCTTTTTCTTTTTGACATAGGAGATTGAAAGAGTAGCTCCAGGATCTCGAACCTATGAGAACAATTGATCTAGGGTAGGAATGGTAACTTCAGTCTCCAAAACGGTTAGGGAGAAAATGTGCATGAGCGNCTAATACCAGATTCTCCATAGGATGAGTCAGGTGGCTTTTTTTCTTTTTCTTTTTGACATAGGAGATTGAAAGAGTAGCTCCAGGATCTCGAACCTATGAGAACAATTGATCTAGGGTAGGAATGGTAACTTCAGTCTCCAAAACGGTTAGGGAGAAAATGTGCATGAGCGAAGCCCACAGCTGCCAGACATTGTGACAAACTGCTTGAAGAGATCTTTGGGTTTGTGGCATCCCTGGTCCAGACATTTCAGATATATTCCTTAGTTTAGGAATTTAGGCCTTCAGTTCAGTCACTCAGTCGTGTCCGACTCTTTGTGACCCCATGAATCGCAGCACGCCAGGCCTCCCTGTCCATCACCAATCCCCGGAGTTCACTCAGACTCACGCCCATTGAGTCAGTGATGCCATCCAGCCATCTCATCCTCTGTCGTCCCCTTCTCCTTCTGCCCCCAATCCCTCCCAGCATCAGGGTCTTTTCCAGTGAGTCAACTCTTTGCATGAGGTGGCCAAAGTACTGGAGTTTTAGCTTTAGCATCATTCCTTCCAAAGAAGTCCCAGGGCTGATCTCCTTCACAATGGACTGGTTGGATCTCCTTGCAGTCCAAGGGACTCTCAAGAGTCTTCTCCAACACCACAGTTCAAAACCATTGATTCTTTGGCACTCAGCCTTCTTCACAGTCCAACTCTCGCATCCATACATGACCATGGAAAAACCATAGCCTTGACTAGACGGACCTTAGTCGGCAAAGTAATGTCTCTGCTTTTGAATATGCTATCTAGGTTGGTAATAATTTTTCTTCCAAGAAATAAGGGTCTTTTAATTTCATGGCTGCAGTCACCATCTGCAGTGATTTTGGAGCCCCCCAAAATAAAGTCTGACACTGTTTCCACTGTTTCCCCATCTATTTCCCGTGAAGTAATGGGATCGGATGCCATTATCTAGGCCTAAAAATGATTAATCAAGAAACCTATTAAATTGATTTGCACAATCTCCTGGAACTTGCATTTCCCCAAAGGTACCTGGCTAATCCTTTCAAGTATCTGCTGTTTGTTTCTGTGAGTAACCAATTACTTCGTAAGGACTTTTTAGTTCATTAGATTATAGTATATGGCCTATATTAGACTGTAGTATATAGTCTATATTAGACTATAGTATATAGTCATGTAATGTTCTTAAACTTCATCAGCAAGTGAAAAATAATAAAGAAAAAAAATTGAGATTATAAAGAACTTAAAAACTATCATAGGAATACAAGATTCTAAATGTTGACACCAGAGAATCAGATATGGCTGAGAAACAGCAGCTTCTGTCATGAAGCCTGATGCTTATTGGAACCAAAGTCATTATAACTGGTAGCAAGAGAGACCCATCATAAAGGCCTAGGCTGAAGGTTGCTGCAGAAAATGATTCAAAATATTGCCCAGACATTTATTTGATTGAGGATTGATAAATCCCATATAACATGTGTCAGCCTATTATACCATGCATTGTATATCAGGGGTTCCTAGTAACTCTCCCTAGGCTGTGCCCATCATGTGCAACCCCCTAATGAAAGTGGAAATTTCCAAATGACACTCCATGCCACAGAGTTGTACATACAGAGTGGGTGGTTTTCAGGTTTGAGTATGCATGTGAATCATTAACTGTGCTGATTACAAAAGTCAGTTTTATTTTGACTCAGGGGATATTGTTGTTGTTCAGTAGCTAAGTCATGTCCAACTCTTAGGGACCCAGTGAACTGCAGCACTCCAGGCTGCCCTGTCCTTCACTGTCTGCAGACCACATTTTGAAATACAATGCTTTAAAATGAAGGAATGGAAAGAATTACAGAGGTTTTGACTTGTTTTCTTGATAAGTGGTCTTATTCACATTCTTTGGAAGCCATTACTGCAGTTACAAAATGTAAGAATTCGTTATAGAAAGAAAAAACATGTTTCATCATTGTCCAGAGCTCTTTTTTCATATATTCATGATGACCCCACAGTTTATACCCCTAACCCAGAACTTTTTCACACTTCAAATGTGTACACACAGCTGTCTGGTGGACACCTCCACTTGAATGTCTAGTGTTCATCTCTTATATCCCCTAAAATCCTCCTTCCCAGCCTGGTCCACACACAGCTTTCCCTATTTCAGTTAATGGCAACACCATTCTTCCAGCCACCCAGACTAAAAACTTGGAGTCATTCCAGAAGTCATTTTCTATTTTCCATATCCCATATCCAATTGGCTCACCCCTAGCCCCCACCAAATGTGTATAGAATCCGGTCATTTTCCCCATCCCTTGCTACATCCTCGTCCAAGGTTTTAACTATTTCTTCCCTAATTATTGCAGTTCTTTCTGGTCTCATTGTTTTCATTCTTGGTCCCTTATAATCTCAACAGTCAGAGTGTTCTCCTAAAATAAAAATCATGTCTTGTCCTTTTTCTGTCCTGCCCCGTGTCACTCAAAATGGCAGTCAGAAGACTGAGATCGACCTGCAGGATTCGAAATCTCTTTGACTTCTTCTCACTCCCATCTCCTACCTGCTCACACTCTTCTGGGCTCATTTGCCATACTCATGCTATTTTTTGAAGCCACTTGACCTTCACACTAGTAGTTCGCTTATTATACTAGTTGCCTGAACTGCTCTTCCCTGGTATATCTGAATGGCTTTCTTCCTCACACCCTTTAAGTCTTTGCTCAAATGGTACCTTCTCAAAGGGCCAACTCTTACCCCTTTCTTTATTTAAAACTTTTGCCCCATTTCCCTACAGCAAATCTTGTCACTATGGGACCCCAACCTCCTTTGCTCCGTACTGGTTTTCCACAGCACCTCTTCCCTAATAACATACTGAATTAATTTTCTTTTTTTTAATATTGGTTGTTTGATTGACTTAATGTTAGTTGTTTACTTTTCTTTCTCCCACACTGGAATGTTAATGCCCCAGGGAAGTGATTTTTATCCGTTTTATTTACTGAGATGTCCTGGGTGCTTAGAAAGGTGCTTGGCACATATGAGGTGCTCAATATTTGCTGCTTGAATTCAATGGAATAGTTATGGAGTAGTTACTTAAAGACAAGCACTGTTGTAAGTTCTAGGAACATAGATGTGAATCCATAGGACAGCTCTGACCTCTTGGAGCTGACATTCTCAGAGGAAACCAGCTGTAAGATAGCAGAACAATTTGTGTGGAAGACAGCGGGACGGGGCTGATAAAACAGCTACAGCAGTCAGAGGTAGAGAACACTTAGTAGTGACTCTGAGCAACAGACTGAAGGGATCTGAAAGGTGAAGTGCGCAGGACAGCAAAAGCTTCCAGAAAGCAGTATGAGGAAGAACGAATATGCAGGGGATGGGGGGAGGAATAGACAGAAAACGCTTATGTAAACAGCATGTAACAGAGTCTCCAGACAACGATGGCTGACCACACAGTGGTTTCTTCCTCAACATAAAAGAGCAGGAGGGAGCCAGATTGTATGGGAGCTTCAGGATCCTGTCAATGACCCCACATCCTGTCTCCATCCTTAGCACATGCCTTCTATCGTCAAAGTCACTTCCAGGAAGGAGGCAAAGGGAAGGGCAAAAGTGTGTGTCTTCTGCCTGAGGAATCTTCTAGAAAATAACACAGGCTAGAATTTAGTTACTTGGCCATATCTAGCTGGCTATAAAGGAGTCTAATGAAACTGATACTTTAACTTGGGGCATCACCATCATAAACAGCTATGCCATAGGAATACATTGATAAAGTACAATTTATTAGAAAGGGATACAAAATTAAAACATAGAACAAAAAAGAGCAGGGCCAAGATCTTTACTTAATAGTGTCTGGAAGTTAAAGTGGTAGTTTTTATACTGTCTGCATAATTTGATGTTATTAGTTCTTTATATTTGTATGTTGAAGGGTGATTAACAGGGAGGGAGATTCCATATTATAAATATTATGTTCTTATAAGAGAGAGTTAGAGTTTCGTATTGGGAAGGTACTTTGGTAGCTATCTGATGAATGCTTCTGACTTGGAACATTGGCTATTTTAAAGTCAATTGGTAAAGAATCTGCCTGTAATGCAGGAGACCCCAGTTTGATTCCTGGATCAGGAAGATACACTGGAGAAGGGATAGGCTACCTACTCCAGTATTCTTGGGCTTCCCTTATGGTTCAGCTGGTAAAGAATCCACCCACAATGCAGGAGACCTGGGTTCAATTCCTGGGTTGAGAAGATCCTCTGGAGAAGGGAAAGGATACCCACTCCAGTATTCTGGCCTAGAGAATTCATTCCATGGACTGGGGTCACAAACAGTCAGAGATGATTGAGCACCTTTCATTTTTACTTTGAATAAAAGGAGGATAGGAAATGGGTGTCTTTTTCAGACCACATTTAGGGAACTTTTGTAAAGATGATCAGAAGTTATTTGTTCTGAAATTTGTTTTAATATTAGTTTTTTTTTAAGGAATAAATGTACATGATAAAAAAAAAAAAGGAATAAATGTGTAGTGAAAAGTAAGTAATTTCCTACCCCAGGCCATTAGGTTCCTAACCCTTCAGACTTCCAACTCATCTCCCTGGGAACAGCTGCTCTCACCATTTTTTTATATAAGAAAGCATCACAGAAAAGTGGGTGAACTATATGAAAACAAATGTTTGCTTCTTACTGTTATCAGTGAAAACTTTGATTTGTAAGCATTAAAAGGAAGAGCTCACTCCACGATACTGCTTCTAGGAACCCTCTTCTTAATTAAGCCAGGCAGATGCTATCACTGCCTTACAAACTCCTTTATGTCTTTTTATAACTATCATTATTGTTTTTATTGTGGAAAAATGTAGCATTTGCCATTTTAAATATTTTCAAGTGGACAATTCAATGGCATTAAGTACATTCACGTTGTATAATTACCATTACTACTGCCCACTTCCAGAACTTTCTCTTCATCCCCAACAGAAACTCTGTACCCATTGAACTCTGCCTCCATTTCTTCTCTCTCCAGTTCCCGGTAACTATCATTCTACTTTCTGCCTCTATGAATTTGCCTATTGAGGTACCTCATGTCAGTGGGATCATACAATATATGTCCTTTTGTATCTGATTTCACTGTAATGTCTTCAAGATTCATTCATATTGCATCATATATCAGAATTAACTTCCTTATTAAGGCTGAATAATATTCCACTGTATGAATATACCACATTTTATTTATCCCATTCATCCGCTGATGAACATTTGGGTTGTTTCTGCCTTTAACCATTGTGAATAATGTTGCTGTGAACCTTGGTATACAACTATCTGTTAGAGTTTATGCTCTTACTTCTTTTGTATCTTTCATGTTTGTTTTTTTTTTCTATAACATTCTGTGATTTATTGTAGTTGATCCATAGATGCACAGATGCTTGAAAGTCTACATTGTATTCTAATCCCTTGAGAGTAGGACTCATGATTTTTTTTTCCCCTCACAAACTCCCTCTCTTTGTCATTCAACAATTAGATATTGGACATCTGCTGAGTACCAGGCACTCTGCTAGACTTTGAGGACACAGAGCACAATGGCATGATCTCTATCCTCTGGCAGCAAAGGTCTAGTGAGAGACATTTTTTTCTCTCATTGCATCTGGAACAATGCCTTGTGCGTTGTCAGTATTCAACAAATATTTGTTGACTTTGTTGACTTAGTGATTCTGTGTGTCTTTAGTGGTTCCTGAGAGTGTCCTATAGGTGATTGGATGGCAGTAAACATATTTGGAGCAAACATAAGCTCTGTGAGATTAGGAACAAGTCTTTCTTGTTCACTATTGTATTTTTAGCAAATGGTATCTACTACACAGTATGGACTTGATAGTTTCATGAATGCTGATGACATAATTTGTTATCATGAACTCTGCCAATTTCTAATGAACTCTGCCCAACTAGGGGGGGATGGAAAAACAGAGGCATTTAGAAAAGCTGAAAAAGTAATGACCAAGTCAGAAATAGAACCTGGGTCTCATGCATTATGCTCTCAATCACACTAGTATTTAAAATTAGAACCAATGTCCCACCTTTCTGCGAAAGATGTGAACTTTAATTAAGTGTAATCACACACAATATGGAGAAGTTTTAAGGCCTTTTAATTTCCTAAAAATGATAATGAATCAGATTCTAAAATAAGCTTGTTAAATGCTATTCTTAAATAGAGAAGATAGTACCATAAGATGATAAATTTTTTCTGCTGTGTGGGGTGAGGTGTTACCAGGCTGCCTGCTTGGGAAGGCCCCATCAAGCTGTGTCTAACTTTCTGTATTATTTCTCCACTCAACCCTACTTGGGGTTTAGAAATGATGTCCAATTCTTGGCTGCCAATGAATTATTTAGGCCTTTGGGATCTTTTTGAGCAACCTGGTTTGAAAACATTTAATCTTATGTTATATGAGTTAAATTTCAAATCACTTTGTTTCATTAGGAATTCTGGCTAAATTTTTCATGAGGGAGAAGGGTGAGGCCTTTAATTATTAAAAAGCTTTTGGATTATTTGTGGATCTTAAAGCCAAGCTATTCTAAAAATGTTTTATATGTCTGTTTCAAAAAGGCTTCTAGTATTTAAATGTATAAATTCATTTTAAAACCTAAGAAGAGCACAGATTGGAAACCCAAGGAGAACATAGACTATATTCACATCCAGCTTCCGCTGATCACACCCTGAAACTATCACTGGCCCACTGATGGTACAGGAAGTAAGTAGATGGCCTTAAACCACAAGACAAACCATTGTGTGTGTGAACATATAGAGGGTTTGACATTTTAAGAAGAGTGAATTGAACAACTTGAAGATAACAGAAGCTACAGTGCTGGCCCCAAGTTAAGGATGTGGGGACTTTCCTGACAGTCCAGTGGTTAATAATCTACCTTCCAATGGAGGAGGTGTGGCCAGGGAAGGTAATGGCAACCCAATCCAGTATTCTTGCCTGGAGAATCTCATGGACAGAGGAGCCTGGTGGGCTACAGTCTGTGGGGTTGCAAAGAGTCAGACACGACTGAACACACACATGCACTCAAGCATGCAGGGAGCTGAGAATCCCACATGCTTCAGGGCCAAAAAACTAAAACATAAGACAGAAGCAATATTGTAACAAATTCAATAAAGGCTTTAAAAATGGTCCATATTAAAAAAAAATTTTTTAAGAAGGATGTGTATACAACACCCTATGAAGTGGGCATTTTCCTTTATCTTTACAGATAAGAACACTGAGATCCCCCAGAGAAAGTAACTTTCCTAAGATTATGCAGCAAGAAAAGGCAGAAACCAGAATTCAATATGAGTTATGGTCTGACTTTAAAACCACTCTGGCATTCTGCATCTCCAAAATGAGGTATGCCCTTTCCCTAAGCCTGGACAGTTCTGTGAAAGTCCACATGTGGTCTGAAGATGAGATCTCTAGGCTCAATTAACAGGCCAGCTGGAGCCCAAGTCACTCCTGTGCCTTCAAAGAAGTTGGGTAGAAATAATGACTAGGTATGGATCCTCATTATCTGAATTTCCTTCACAACATGGAAATTGCTTTAGAGAATATTTCAGCTCCCAAACCCACAAAAATCATGCCACTGTTAGAAGAGAGAAGTGTGTCAACTTCTGTTTTCTGGGTTCCATGTATTCTTATGCAGTTGTTATCAAGTTGTTACTTTAATACCACAGTCAATCATATATAATGTTACAGCCAAACACACCTGACATTTTCATTAAAATAAATACCACATTTGAATAATCACTGTCGATAGAGAGATACACACATGGAGCCAGGTGGAAAACTAATGAGGTTTGTTCAGGCAGCAGCCACGCTCCTCATGCACACAGGTTCCAGGAACTTCCCAGGGACTCCCCAGCCTCCTCTTGCCTTCCTACCCTCACTTCTTTTCGAAGGAGAGACCAGACTAGCACCATTAACTGGAAAATTGTAGAGAAGGATGGAGGGTGAAATCTGATGAAAACTGAAGATGACAGTGGGAGAAAGTAACATTATGGGGAAAAAGGAATATTTCAGAGGACGGTGTTATATTATTGAGGACAAAGAAGTACCTTTGGGCAGGGTCACCCCCTGATATGATGACATGATAGTTTCATGTCTTTGAGGAAGGGGACCATCCACAGTGGACTAGGCTTGAAGGTCCAGGGCCTGCAATGTGACTGATGCTAGGTGATATCCTTTGATCCGAGCTTACACAGTTTCACAATATCATCAGCAACCTCCAGTTACTAGTCTGTGTTGAGCCCTCCCTCCAAGCAAATACTTTCCCTCTTGGCTCCTCTAACACTACATTCTGGCTTCCCTTCAATTATGTTTCTCCTTTCCAGTCTCTTTCACAGCTCCTGCTTTTACACTCTGAGGTTAAATTGTGGGGGTTTCTGAGATCTTGGATAGGCCTTCTTCTTTCCTAACTATACTTGCTCTGTACCATGGTTTCAATTGCTTTCTATAACCAGTGACTTTCAAATTTATATCTCCAGCTCAGATCCTTTCTCTAACCTCCAGACCTCTCTACTGTCTTGACATCCCCATTTGGATATTTTAAAGCACCTCTAACTCAATTTGTCCAAACTGAACTCATAAACATTGGACAGTTTCTCTTAGACTGATCCTCTTCCAGTGTTTTCTATTCCAGCCCATGGCATCACCAACCACGCAACTGGCTGGTTGCATGTTGATTTTGTTGATTCTAAAGTATCAACTTCTAAAGAATCATTCTTTACAAGTGCTTCTCTCTACCCTCCATCACAAAATCCTGTTAATTTTGCCTTTTGAGTAGCTATCAAATCCACCCCCTTACTTCCATCTTTATTTCCATCACTCTAGTCTAAACACTTATATATCACCTAGGCTACTAGAGCTGTTTAAAGCCTAGTTTCCATGCCTCTGCTCTGATCTCCAACCTAAATTCCACAGCACTCTTTCTGAAATATGTATCTGATCACATTACCCCCTTGCTTAAATACTTTAATGAATTATATCCTCTACTGCTCTTAAAGTAAATATCAAAATCTTTGAGGAGACCTACAAGGCATGACCTGGCCATTGCATGCCTGACCAAACCTCAGCCTGCTTTATATGTTACTTTTCCTTTTGGATTTCAGCTACACTGACTGAAGCCACATGCTCTCCTATAGTTCAATCCTCATATATACAGATAAGGCAACAGACTAAGGGATATTAAATGGTTTGCTTGAGGTCAAGCAGATTCTTGTCTTCCAGGTCAGTGCTTCTTCCACCACGCAGCCTGCCCTGCTTCAGTTCGTGAGTGTCATCCTATTGTAATGTGACCGAGAGAGGCCAGCAGAGAAGGAAACAATGTGTGACTGCTTATTCAACTCGAGTGAAACCATTAATTTTACTTAATTAAGTTCTTTCAAAAAATCCGGAGTCTGGTAAAGCCAATAATAGTGTCTTTCTCTGGTTAAAAAGTCTTTAGAACATCTTCAGTCCATGAAATTGTATTTGAAAAATGTCTGTGTATTATCCTTGGCTAATGATAAGAAGATAATTTGGAATAAAGATGAAAGATCACTTGTCAAATGTGTCTATTAGCCAAAGAATCTTTCAGATAGTGTTTCCTGAAACCGTTTGAGCCTCTACATGGTTGATGAACAAAGTGGGTGAGAGCTGTGAATCATCAGAGCCTCCTGTGTGACAGTGTTTCCTTGTGTAGCAGCTTGGATGGGTTCAAGTCCCGAGTTAACTGATGTTCCTTTGTTAAACTGCTTCGGAGTGTACTTTGTCACCCTGTTATTGATGGAAGGCCAAAGTGACAGTGCTCAATTGTGAGCTTTGGGAGCTATTAGGGAGAGTGCTTATTTCATGGATTAATTCCCTTCACTGCTGCAGAGACCTGAGTTAATGCTTTCACTGAGTTGGGGAGATATGGGCAGTCTATAACAATGATCTTGAGGTGGGCAGTGATGGAGTGAGCATTGTCAGAGATGTAATGGATGTCATAGTGTCAATAACTGCGCTCCGTTCGGTGAATCCATGGTGAGGCATTGAGGAGAAAAGCATTTTCAGCCCCTTTATCCTCAAAGACTTTTGAAAGTTCTAGAATTTTAAAAACAAGCATTTTCAAGTTTACCAAAGATTACCATGGCAACTGAATTACTGCATGACTAAAGGAAGTGTGTCTAGTGACGTTTTTCAGCCTATGTATGAGTTCTCTATTTACTAAAGAGGAAATGCCAGGGGTTGAGACAATCACGGTCTTTGATAAAGAAGAGAATGAACGTTCGGAGGAGGAGGTGTGTTCTCTTACTGATATGAAGGGAGTGTGTCAAAAGCCTGCACATTCGTCTTCACATAAGGGCCTGATGACTTTTAAAGGATGAAATTGTTCAATGGGACACCGTTGCTCCTTGCAGGAGAGTCAGAAAGGCAGAGTTTTACCTACAGGACTGACTTTGGGATGATTTGGTGGTAGCCTCTTTTCTACCTGCATTTTTGTGTTCACCTATGTTCTATGCACTGAGTTTCATATGCTCCTGAGTGATATTGTTTTCCCCATGATCTGAAAGTACAAGCAGGAACCAAGGTCAAACCTTATTACACATTTTTAGAGGATGCTATGCAATTGCCACTCTAGGATTTCACTTCTAGTTTTATAGACTAAGTTTTTTTCTTTTATCATTTATGAGTGTCTTCTTAGAAATCTCCTTGTTTCTTTGTAATGCACTACAAGCACTTATCACTAAAACACACTAACCTTTGGTGAAGAAAATAGCAACAAAGCTTGAAATGGAAGTTTTTGTTTTATTTTTAAAATTGTGTTTATTGCAAGTACAGTTGTGTATTATTTCAACCTGGATTCATTTATTTATACATCCAGTTGATTTTTCTTTCTTGTTTCTGGGTTTGAAATGACCACACTGTTCAGTGCTTGGAAGTATAGATTCTTCTGGTTTGAAGGTACTTTAAAAGTAATCTAATAGCAAAGGATAAATGTTTTCGAGACTGTCTCATCAATTTGCTGCACCATAAACATGACTCGGGGCTTCCCTGGTGGCTCAGTGGTGAAGAACCTGCCTGCAGTGCAGGAGATACTGGAGACGTGGGTTCGATCTCTGGATTGGGAAGATCCCCTTGAGGAGGGCATGACAATCCACTCCAGTATTCTTGCTTGGGAAATCTCATGGATAGAGGAGCCTGGCGGGCTATACAGTCCATGGGGGTCCCAAAAAGTTGGGCACGACTGAGCGACTGAGCGTGCTCATGCGCACACACACACACACACACACACACACGACCAAACATGAATCAGGGCCCAATGGACAATTCCATTACAGCATTTGGGAGGCCTTGTGGTGTTCCACAAGGAGGTTATGATACTGGGAAAAGTTTCTGGGACACTCTGGTTCTACTGTCCTTTTAGGTTTCGTTTCTAAATTGTCCCATTGACATTTTGCAAGAAAGAAGAGAGAGGGAGCGAAAGAGAGTGGTTCACTGTTCTTTCCTTTGTGGACTAGCATTTCCCCATAGAAAAGTTAAAAGTTACTCAAGTCTGGACACCAAGTGTGCAATCAGCTACCTGGAGTTAATAGAAACCTTAAAATTGATCAATGTGCCCACATGTAGTTCACACTTTAGGCAGGGAGCGGTGTAAGATGAACAGAAGGAGAAAAGTCTATGGATTGGTGAATTGGTTGCAGAATTAAACATAAGACATAGATATAATCAAAGCAGAAAAAAATGTATTCTAGGGCCTGATACTGATGTAGATATTAGTCAAAACCACAGTTTTGTTCTCCTCCCAGAATTTGGGCCAAAGCATGGCATGGCAACCCACTTCAGTATTCTTGCCTGGATAATTCCATGGGCAGAGGAGCCTGGTGGGCTACAGTCCATGGGGTTGCAGAGAGTCAGACACGACTAAGCGGCTAAGCACAGCCCAGCACATGGTATAGTATTGTTTACACTGAGGAGTTCTAACACATGATTGATACAAGCAGGGGCAGAGATAATCACTAAGATGAGGCTACAGAATGACTTGCAGGTTTCCTTCTGTCATTCTATCTGGGAAGACAGTAAAGAGTTAAGAGTCAGGGCTGTGGAGTCAGATTATTTGGCACAAGTGAGCTAGAGTCTTTGTGTGCAGGGTAGTTAGACAGATGGACCCTGTGGGCAGGAGAGGGAGGGAGGCAGGAGTGGAGGGAGGAGAACTCACTGCAGGTCCAGCAAAGCCCTGTCCCACCCCGTGGGGAGAGCTGGGTCTAACTACCCTGCATGTGTATGACCTGCCTCAGCTGTCCCTCAGAGAGCCCCAAAGGTCAGACCTTTCTACCTTGGCAGTGACCAGCCATTGGGTTTGGGCTGTCCTGGGGAGTGTGCACTCTTGGCAAGGTCCTCTGTAGAGCTGAGGGGTCTCTGAAGGAGCTAACAGGTGGAGGCTGTCACAGGCTGGAGGCTGGACAGTGCTCCCATAAGATGAGACAAGTCCTTCCTTGAAGGTGGACCCAGGTGGCACAGCTCTGTATCTACCCCATCAGACTCCCCTTCAGAAGCTCTGTAACCTTGGGTGGGCTTCCCAGGTGGAGCTAGTGGTAAAAGAATCCCCTGCCAATGAAGAAGACACAGCAGATGCTGGTTAGATCCCTGGGTCCGAAAGATCCCCTGGAGGAAAAAATGGCAACCCACTCCAGTATTCTCGCCTGGAAAAGCCCATGGACAGAGGAGCCTGGGGAGTTACAGTCCATAGGGTTGCAAAGAATTGGACACAACTGAAGCGACCTGGCACACACACACACAGACACAACCTTGGACACGTTGCTTAGCCTCAAGTGGGGACTTGGTGTCCTTATTTGTGCATTGTGCATGCATGCTCAGCTGCTCCAGTTGTGTCCAACTCTTTGGGACCCCATGTACTCTAGCCCACCAGGCTCCTCTGTACATGAGATTTGCCGGGCAAGAAAACTAGAGTGTTTTGCCATTTCCTCCTCCAGGGAATCTTCCCAACCCAGGGACTGAACCCACAACTCCTGTGTCTCCTGCAGTGGCAGGAGGATTCTTTACCACTGAGCCACTGAGGAAGCCCCCCTTATTCGTAAATAAGGATAACAGTACATACCTCATAACGTTTTGTGTGTGTGTGTGTGATTTACAACTGTGCCTGGCATGTAGAAAGCAATAAAAAATGTCAACTAGTTTTCTCTTTAGGTAATCTTCCCCTCCCCCCATAGTAGCCCAGTTCATGGAGGAAAGTTTAGCATTCTCAGACTTTGCCAGATAGAGTTCACACTCTGGGGAGGTCACGACAGATCCCCTCCCCTTTTTTTTTTTGAAATCATAATTAGTGTACTTTGTGTTCTCCCCTTGTCACTTGCTATCATGTGATCTATATTGCTAGCAGAGTGTGCTAATGATCTCTGAGTAATGGAATATTAACAACTCCTAATAAGTTGAACATCAT
This sequence comes from Neotragus moschatus, assembly GCA_006410615.1. NCBI lineage: Eukaryota > Metazoa > Chordata > Mammalia > Artiodactyla > Bovidae > Neotragus > Neotragus moschatus. Next base: position 1,030,139 of record SJYA01002091.1, read on the forward strand.
AGGCATAGAGCTATTTGGAAGTGATTTATAAGTTACAATAATGTTCTTAATGATCTTAATGCATGTGCATTCCCATTGTAAAATAATATTTTAAGGATTGATAATTAAGGAACTAGGTCTTTAACCCTCTAATGATTCACAAATGCTCATCTCTACTGTTTTGTAAGAGTTTCAGTGGAAGTTTAAGCCCAGTTGGAGTTTTTCAGTTTCTATAGCTTTGAACTTTTAAAGTTTTCTTTGAAAACCATTGAATATATCAAATAAAGCCCTTTAAATCACATTCATGACTGAATTTGAAAGGACTGTGCTCTCATCTGAGAAGTGGCAAATTACCAATGATGAAGATGTTATTGAATCATCAGCTAAGGAGAACTATTGAAGAAAGTGGCTGGGGGATGAGGAACTGGGGAAAGGAGACTCTGTTAGAAATTACTTACTAAATCAGTTGCTTCTTTCCGTCTATTTGTTCACTGAAAAAATATTGATGTAGCACCCACTGGTCCCTAGGCAGGACACTCGGTACTAGGATGAATAAAACATGAATCCTTTTGAGGAGTTTATGGTCTGTTAGGGGTTGTGTTTGCAGTGGGGGAGTGTGTTGGGGCAATAGACACACTATTATAGCTGCTGTCATGAAGATACAAGGTGACACTGAGGTGGAGCCTGGATTTAGGGACTGGCCTTGGGAATGGAAAAGAAGGAGGTGATGTCAGAGAGACCACAGATGAAGAACAATGAAGTACTTACCCATCAGTCTGCTGAGGGAGTAAGACAGAGGGCAGGCCAACTAAAGTTAGGGTTTCAAGCCTGGGCAATGGGGGAGAATGGGACTCTCCTTAGGAAAAATAAGATATTTTGGGAAGATGATACATTTGTTTTCAGACACTGACACATCCATGTGGAAGCACTTCTCAGGCAGTTATGCAGGCTTGTAAGGGAATTCATCAGTTAGAAAAAAAAATGAGGCTATGTGGTTGCATTGGTAAAGATGAAAACAAAGTGTATATTCAGTCAAAGAGTTTGAGATCAAATGTGCACTGTGTATCCCCAAGTAAAATTTTCATAACTGTATCTCTTTTACTTTGAATTTTGTTCAGTTGGGATGGCTAAAGTGAGCCACATAATTACATGCTTGAAGTTTCAGTTGCTAGTGGTGTCTGTAACTGATTAGCTTGATTTTTCTCTTTCTATGAGTGGCTAAGCTCAAAAGTATGAGCTCTTTTAAAAATGATAAAATATCTCTTGCTTGTCAACAGTCAACTAATAGAGAGCCACCTACAGTAAAGAATGAACGACTGCTCTCCTCCAAGCCCCAGCCTATCCAATTTCCTGGAGCAGATGACAGCTAGTGTTTAACGTAGATTGTTCCGATCTTTTAAAGGCAAATATAAATATGTATCTGCGTATTTAATATAAATGAATTCATACCAAATATACTGCCTTGCATCCTACTTCTGTGCACAGAATAATATCCTGCGGACCTTTTACTTTGTTGAAACACCTTATCCTTGTTACTCACTGAATGATACATACCTTTGCATAGGTGAATTATAATTCACTTAACCATTCTTCTGTGGATGTACACTTACTTCACTGTTTTTCCAATTAGAAAGTTTGCCCTGCAAATATCCTTTAGTATATGTATGTGTGCATGTGTGCTAAATCTCTTCAGTCATGTCCAACTCTTTGTGACATTATGGACTGAAGCCTGCCAGGCTCCTCTGTCCATGGGATTCTCCAGGCAAAAATACTTGAGTGGGTTGCCATGCCCTCCTTCAGGGCATCTTCCTGACCTAGTGATTGAATCCACATCTCTTGTGTCTTCTGCACTGGCAGGCAGATTGTTTACCACTAGTGCCACCTGAGAAGCACCTTCTATATTTATACACTTGTTCTAATAAGTGTCCTAGAAGTGGAATCACTAGGTCAAAGGGAGTCCGCATTTTAAATTTTTAAACATTTGACAAATTGTATCCAAAGAGGCTGTACCAATTCATACCCCCTTAAAGACTTTCCCCCAAATAACTACAGCTGATTCTTATTGAGTTCTTCCTGCGTGCAAAGAAATTTGTGTACATTATTTAACTTAATCCTTAAAAGAGTCCTTCGAGGCAGATGCTATTCTTATCTTCATTTTGAGGGATAGGGAACTGACACTCAGATTAAATACGATACTCAAAGTCACATATGTATTAAGCTGTAGAGCCAGTATTTGAAACCGGTTTGATACTGGAACTCATCCCCTTAAGCTCCGCCCACAAAAGACCACAAAGTTGTGGACTGCAGGAGCCTCGAGTGTTGCGCTTGATCCTCAAATTTGGTTCTGATCTTGGATGCTTGAAAGAAAGATAAATAGCCACATAGAACTACACTTAAAGGTTGCCATTGAGTCAGACTGTCATCTCCCTGTGCCTGTAGCTCTCCAGTCATCTTGTCTCACATCCTGCTTCAGAGAAGCCATGCCAAAACCACTTTATGGAAGCACATCCGTAAAAACCCAAGCTCTTGAGAGGCAGCTGCCTAGACCACATTGGTCATAGTGCTTTCAGCAGTTGTCTTCTGCATCTGCTGGTGGTGGCACAGTTTGCGTTCATTATTCTGATGTGACAGGTCTGAGCAAGAGGGACAGAGGAGAGGAACGTGGCTGAGACTCTGTGGCTCTCCTTGTACCTATTTAAAAGCCATTTCAATAGATTTCTTTTTATCTCCTAATTTCCTATTGATGGCAGCTCTGAAAGTACTTATCTCATTTTTCAAATCAAAGCTTCCTAAAGCAAAATGGCCTGGAGACTGAACAGCTCTTGAAGCTCTATTAATCATAAGGGGAGCGGAGCCCAATAAATTGTTCAGGGAGTGGAAAAGTACTTAAGGCCCAAGTCCATGTCTCCTTTCAGGCAGCCTCTTCACACTCTTCTTTTGAGGCTGCTTTCTTATGAAGAGTCTTCTTGTTTCTTTCTTCAGAAATGATTTCATAAGGACTTTCTTTCAACACACACCTATCGCTTTCTCTCTAAGACCAGGCACCTGGACCCTGGGCCATCTGACGTGCCTGCCCTCAGAAGACTCTAAGTGACTCTCTCAGTCACTCTTCAGTGACTCTGAAAAGGCATCTTGAAGTCTGGAGCCATGGTCCACACTGGGGCATCATCTCCCTTAACTTTAGGAACTGGGGTGATGTGGGTTGGAATCCCACCTCAGCTTTTGTTACCTATATGATGTTGGGGCAGGAGAGACTTAAGTTCTCTCAGTGTTGCTCATCTGTAAAGCTTCGATGTCCCTGCTGGGATAATAATGCCTGTCTCCCCAGACCGTCTTCAGGATGAGTGATAGTTCTCTCTGTTTGTCACTCGTCAATCACTCAGCAACTCTGTCCTTCCCCTACTGCGGTGGCTGTGGAATTTCACAGAGCAGTGACTGAGGTGATCATATGGCTGTGTTGTATAGGCTTGGTAGGAGTTGGGGCTCTGAGGCCCCTTTCCAGGGCTGTATACAGAAGACAAAGAAAATACAAGTTACTCATTCCAAAGCTGGGGGTGGGGTGCTGATAGAGATTATATGGGTAGGGTCTCTATATCTTCTGCAGCCTGCCTTGGTGCATCCATTGTTCAGCTGTTTAAGCTCCATAAAACTTGGCCAAGTTACTTAACCTCTCTCTCAAATTATTTTACTTGTAAAAAGAAGCTAATAACAGTTCTTCCTGCATATATTTGCTGCAAGGATGATTGAGAACTTCATATCACCATTTAGGTACCTTTCACAATCTCACCTACTTGATCTTCCTTGTTTAGTCATTAGTGTTCATAAGTGTTCACCTTCTCCAATCTAAGCTCCACAAAGCCAGAGATTTTGCTGTTTTGTCACTGCTCTGATGCCTAAAACATAGCAGATATGAAATATGTATTTTGTTAAGTGAATGAAATGGAATGCATAGAACAGTGCCCACAATATAGTAAGCACCCCATAAACATGAATCCCCCTGATAAATTATTAGCTACTCTCTGTGAGGAAAATAAAACATCTACCTCATACAACAGGATAAAAGATCATGTGAATGGTGTACCTGGCACAGGACACAGTAGGCCCTCAATAAATGATGACCGGATTATGCATGGTGATTGTCAGTCATTGTAGCGACAGTATCTTGTGAAAAAAGCATTTATAATAGTTATGCTCACTCCAACTCTGAGTTCATTGATTTTTAAGAAAATATTGTCTCATAATTTATCTCTAGGAGGCTAGATAAAAAATGGCCAACATTTGTTTCCTCTAGGGAGGGGAGCTGGGTATCTGGGAAACAGGGGTATAAGCTTTCACTATATACTGTCTGGACTTCTGAATTTTAAAATGTATTAATATAATACCTATCTTAAACAATAATAGTAGCTCATTGGTAAAGAATCTGCCTGTGTAGGACACAGGAAACACAGGTTCAGTCCCTGGGTCAGGAAGATCCCCTGGAGAAGGAAATGGCAACCCACTCTAATATTCTTGCCTGGGAAATCCCATGGATAGAGGAGCCAGTGGGCTACAGTTCACGAGGTCACAGAGAGTTGGACATGATCGAATGACAGAACACACATACACACACACACATACACAATAAAAATTAAAAAACTATGTATAGTGACTTGAGAAATGGTGGTGGGCACTTTGACTAGACTCTCAGTGTGTGTCGAGGAGCTTTCTCAGAGGAATGGTGGCTCCTGCAGGTGGGAGATGGTGGCGGGGACCTGAGCAGGTGACTTGGGGAGATGTATATGCTCTGCGTAGACAAGGACATGAGACGAGGTGAATAGACAGAGCAAATGCCTTGAGTAACACTATGATGTAGACTGTGCTAGTCTCCTCCTTCCCCCTGAAAAACTCCCCAGAACTTGGATATGTCTGTGAGCCCAAGATATTTATCTAAAAAGTTTATTCATTTATTCATTTTCTTTTTAAATACAAAGATAGCATAAGTTCACTGTAGAAAATTTATAAAATGCAGAAATGAAAAAAAAATTTGTAATCAAGTTATAAAAATGTTCTATGATTTTTTTTAATGTTGTTGCTGGAAGATATGAAGATTAGGGTAGAGAATTGTGGTCATTGAACAGACTCACTCATTCATTTGTTCATCCATCCATTCATGCATGTATATTATAGTGTTCCTCCTTCCTAACTAGTCGGGGTCCATTGTTTGAGATCTTACTTACTGAGGGACATTGAGCCCCCCCAGTACCTAGATTGTCATCAGACTTTGTGATCCTGAGGCCCATTCAGATTGATTTCTTCTTTCTCCTGTATCTTCAATCATTTTCTCTCCACTGGATTATTTCCATCAGAATTCAAACGTGTTCAAGCCTCTCTTAGCGACTCATCACACTTCTAAACCTGCTGTCCTGACATTTTCCAACTAAATAGAAATGTAGTTGCTCATGTCAGAGAGCTAGAAGTCACTCTTATTTTCTCTTTCTGTCTCCTTCTACATTCAATACAGCAACAAGTCCCATGGACTTTATCTCCAAAACTTAGCCCTGGTAGCGAAACACTATCATTATTTGCTTCTGAAATTGGTCTTCCTACAATCCATTCTCCACACAGCAGGCAGCGAGACCTCTGCCAAATCCAAATCCAACATCTCTTTCCTTTACATAAAGCTCAGTGTCTTCTTCACAATTAGATTACTCCATTCCTTCTCATGACCCAAAAGACCTCTTATAGGCTAACCTTGTCCACATCCCTGACCTTGCCCCATCTATGTTCCCTCTTTAGCCACTCTGGCTCTTTCCTGCCCCTTGAATACTTGTATTTCTTTTGCTGCAAAGGAAGCGTCACCAGGGTGGGAACTATGACTGTCTTCATTATTATTAACTCCTAAGTGTCCATTCCACCTCCATGAGCACAGCAGGAACTCCATACATATTTTTGAACAAGTAGATGAATTTACAAATTAGTGAGGATGATGAAAGCAAGAGCAGCAACTTCTAAAATGTAAAGCCAAATGTGGTAAAGGTTCTGTAAAAGAGATTTGAATTAAGTGATCTGGAAGGTTGTACAGAGGTTACTTATTCTGATTGAGGAGTCAAATGAGGACTTATGGATGAAGAAATACTTGAGCTGGACATCAAGGATACATAGACTGTTCGGGCTAGAGAAAAGGTGTAGGATCTGAAGAAGATGAGAAGTAGTAACCCTGTTGAGTCGGGACATTAGCTATATGTAACGGACCTGTACAAGTTAGGGCTGGAAAGGTAATTCTGGATGTGATCATGGGGGATCCATAGTACCAGGTGAAAGTGTTTAGAGAGTTCATCTGACCAAGTAAATAGCCTCTTACCCTCTAGGGAGCAAAATGATCATAGCCACAGGAAGATAAATTGTTCCATGATCTTAGGTGGTCCACAGTGGAGATAAATGAAAACAGAAAGAACAGGGACTTCCCTGGCAGTCCAGTGGTTAAGACTTTGCTTTCCAATACAGGAGGTGCAGGTTCAATTTCTGGTTGGGAAGCTAGGTTGCCACATGGGTTGTGGCCAAAGGACCAAAACATAAAACAAAAGCAATAACAAAATCATAAAGACTTTTTTTTAAAAGTAGAAACAAATGTCAGAATTATCCTAAAAATCTCATCAATAGCAATTGCTGTCAGGAAGGAGCTGAATATAAGAGGAAACAATGCAGATTTGAGCTTATGTGACTCAGAGAATGGCGGTACCATTGATAGAAATAGAAAATCATGAAAAGGGGATGTTTTTTTGAGGAAGATGATGAATTTGGTTTGTAACCTGTTGAGTTTAAGGTACCAATCTAATATGCTTTGTGTTGGAATTTGGGGCTAGAGTCAGGATTTGAGATGTAGTTTTCATTCATTCATTAATTCGTCCCAGAAATATTTATTGAGCATCTAGTATGTGCTAGGTGCTGTATCAGTCACTGGGAATACAAAGATGAAAAGTATAAGCCCCATTCCTGTGAGAGTTCTTTTTCTGTACCCAGATTTTGGACCCAGGAACAACAGAAAGACATTCCTCTCTTGATACATAATTTTAAATGATCAAGATAAAAAATGTGACTGTTATAATGTGCATGAATGTTTATATATTTTTAGCTCTGCTATGATTATAGGCTTGGATTAGAAGGAGTCTCATCACACAAACATAACTGCTTATAATTTATAACCCAAGGTTCGAGGAAATCTGCCGTGATTATCAGAAGAAACAATTTGAAGATCTGTATGTATGTATGACTTTGACCCATGATTAGCTCATTTCATCTGCATATCTAATGCAGTGAAATGGCACTGAAAGAGGAGCCAAAAATACCAATTTCAATGTCCTGGAGTTTGGAAGCCTTCTATTTCTCAGTGGGACTCATCAAAGGGTATAAATTCTGTGGAGAGTCTTAGTAAGGGTTTCCGTCTGGAGCCGTTTTCAAAAAGGAAACAATACCACCTACACTCAGGCCTGGAAGAAGTAGGGATGACTATTTTATCCAATCTGTATTATTTTTCTGATGGAAGAGGATGGGGTTATGAAGGCAAGGTGAGGAAAAATGTGAAGAGAACTCATGAGGTAGAAATTCAGGGCAAATGGGGAGAAGAGTCTTGAGAAAAGGGGATATGAGTTTAACTGAAACCCTGAACTTCAACTTCTTCATTATTCTCTTTTTATTTGCACAATATCATGCAAGTTTGAATGACAGTTGTCTTTCCCACTTTAGAGAAGGAAAAAATTCAGAAAAGTTAGGTGATGTAAGTTACAGGACTAAAAGCTAGAAAAACTGGGGCATTCCCCATGGTTTTGTCTAGGATTCTTTGCACTGTACTGAACTGTCTGGAGATGCCACATGCTCTGGTGCTCTGTCCTACCACTCTGCCTTTGCTTAGGCTTGCAGCTGAGCTTAACTGTCCTTCCTTCTCTTTCCAAGGCTTAAACCCTACTTATCCTCACATGCTACCTTCTTTATGAAGCTTTCTCAGATCCTAGCAGTTAGTACTCAATAGCTTTTCCTTTAACTCTCTTATGATGGCTTTCTTTCTCTGTGGATTGCATCATACTCTCTCTTGGCATTATAATATTTATTTACATGAATGTTTTATCTCTACTGGTAGACAGTAAACTCTTTCAGGATAAGCCCTGGATCTGAACCATTTTTATTTTCTCACAATACGTAGCACAATGTTTTGTAGGCATTTGATAAATATATACTTCATGAGTGAGTGAGTGATTTAGTGAGTCTTCAGGTCCCCTGATCCCTACCAGTTAGATAACCCCCTTGCTTCTTCAATTCAGGGCAGGATTGAGGGCACCTGAGTGCTGTGGAGGGGGATAACCAGATGCAAAAAAGGGGACAAGATTTACTTTACTTTTTGCAGATAAATGATAGGAAGATGTAGAAGTAGTGAATGGATAGGCTTAGAACTGAGATGCAATCTGTATGATTGTCTGAAGGTTTTACGAAAAAACTTCCAATTGCTTAGCTCATGTGAATTGAACTAATTAGCCCTCTATGTATTTATGTTATTTGGCACAAAGAGAATAAGAATATATTGTTGGGGGAGTTCAAGATTGGGAACTCATGTACACCTGAGATGAAAAAAAAAATTAAAAAAATAAAAAAAAATGGTATACAAAAACAAAAAAAAGAATATATTGTCAAGTGTGTTACAGGGAGTTCAAGAAAGATGAAGAATAAACTGAGATTGTGGCCTTTCTTAGACATTTTCGCTTTGGACAGACACCATGATGGCCTAATGTCTGAATTATCTATTTTGGAGTCATATGATTCTGTCCACTGCTAGACTTCCCAGTGGGCTTGGAACAACACCAATTAATTCAGTGGCTCCATGACTCACTTCCCAAAAACTACACTGAAAAAGTTTGGCAACTGGAGATTAGGATGAGGAAGCAAATGGAACTGCTGCCACATCCCTGGATGAAATCATCCCTGTGCCAAAGAGGTACTAATTACTCTCTCAGAGGGAGGAGACCAGGAAAGCAACTCAACCTTAATCTCTTCCTTGACTGCCTCAAAGAGGAATAAAAAACTATTTAATTTAAAGGATGAGAATGGTGGTGACCATTCTTGAAAGAATCCATATGTATGTTGAGCAATACTTATTCTGGCATTCTCTTTCACTGAGTTTCCTAAACAACTAATAATTTCCTAAAGAGCTAGCTAGTTTCCTTCTTTCAAATGTAGAAATCAGGAAATTCAGATGAAAGTGCTTTGACACTGTTTTGGTTTGCCAACAAGCAAAGAAAGACATCTACAGTGAGAAAATATCAGACTGACCTCAGATTTGTTTACAGCAATATTAAATGCCAGAGGAAAAGTGCAGTGGTTTGTACAAAGAGTCCCAAGTTAAGAATTTTATACCCAGCCAAATTATTTTCCCAAATAAGAATAACAGAAAGACTTTTCCATTATGCACAATCTCAGAGTATTAATGAGCTCTGCTTGGGAAAAAAATTTGATGATGAAATATGGACAACTGAACAATACATCACAATTATAAAGAATTAGGAACAGGAAAGCCATGATATGTATTGACTAGTGGTGAGCATTTAATGTATTTAAATAACCTACTAAGGCTTTAAAAAATAGTCCTTTTGAAGTGAAATGAAAGTAGTAATTGTAATTTGACTTTCAAAAGGAGATTAGGTAGTGCTTATAACTATTTAATCAAGGGATTGTTGTTGTGTTAGTCACTTAGTCGTGCCTGACTCTTTATGACCCCATGGACAGTAGCCCACCAGACTCCTCTGTCCATGGGATTCTCCAGGCAAGAATACTGGAGTGGATTGCCATTTCCTTCTCCAGGGCATAGATAAGATCAATCACTTAGTGAATTAAGACAGCCTGAGGGACTCAGTGTACTTGTATAATAACAGATTCATAGCAGTTGTTAAATACATGGATAAGTAAGAAAAGGATGGTCACATATTACATATTGTTGTTTCAACTACTGATTTCCTGTTAAAATAATCCTACTTCTATTTTAACTTTATGTACTAGTTTTTTGAATTTTGAATANCATAGATAAGATCAATCACTTAGTGAATTAAGACAGCCTGAGGGACTCAGTGTACTTGTATAATAACAGATTCATAGCAGTTGTTAAATACATGGATAAGTAAGAAAAGGATGGTCACATATTACATATTGTTGTTTCAACTACTGATTTCCTGTTAAAATAATCCTACTTCTATTTTAACTTTATGTACTAGTTTTTTGAATTTTGAATATTTTGAAAGAAAAAACACTGAGAGCCAAAAGAATGAGAAACAGAGGGTAATAAAAGTTTCTACTTGGCCAAATTTCCTAGAAAAATTTTGAACCTATCTTTAGGATTGAGGCTGATTCTTAGAAGTTATCACTGTGACCAGGTATGTTTTCACACAGCCACTTTTACACCTGCCCCAGTGAGGTTTACATGCAGGGCACACACCCATGTGCATGTTGTCCAGGGTTGTGTACAATTTCTAACTGGGAGCTGTAAATCTACAGCTATAACTGTTTCTACACTTCTCAAGAAGGCCTCTTGAAAAGAAGTGTATCAGGGTGCTTTCAGCTTCAAGTAACACTCAACATTGCTTGCATAATAGGGGGATTTATTCTTTCACAAAACTAAATCCAGGGTTAGAGTGGATCCAGAATTGATTAGTTCAACAAGTCAAAAACATCAAGACCAGGCTTTTCATCTTTCCACTCCACCATCTTCAGTGTGTTTACTTTCATTTTCAGGTTTATCTCCTCATGGCCACAAGATGACTGTAGCAGCTCCAAGCTTTATATTTTCACATAGCTATGCCTACAGTATAAGAAAAGACAGGGCATCCTTTTCTTGTATCTCTTTTTGAGAGTGAAAGAGAATCTGCTGGAAACTTCCTGACAAGACTTATTCTTATGTCTCCTTGTCCTAAATTCTGTCATGGGTCAGTTTCTAAACAAAATGTTTGTTGCAAGGGAAATGACAGAGAGGCTCTGAAGCTAGAGTTCTGTTAGCAGGCAGGAAGGGACAGGCAACCAATAGTGAAAGTGACATTATAGGAGTAATTTTCAATTAGCTATAACATTTATATAAACACTTGAGAAAAGTGTTCTTTGCACCACAGTAGTAGTTGTTACAGGCAAGATCCACTGATGAATGTTAAAATTAGTGGGTGAAACTTTAAGGAAAAACATAGTGTTTGCATAGCTTGCAAGTATTTTCCCAAAGATATTTAATTACATGTATTACTTGCATTAATGTTTTTAACATATATTCACAAATTCTGCCAGGAGGTGGAGCTTAGTTCTTCTCCTTCTGATTGTGAGTTTGATTTAGCACCTTGCTTTTAAGAAACAGGGTATGGAAAGGGAAAACAGTAATGTTACAGCGAAGAAACATGACAGATACTACCTTCCAAATAGTCAGGGTTAGGCAAGATGGTATCCTGGATCGGATCCTGGAGGAAAAACAAAAACAAAAACAGAGAAGAACATTAATGGAAAAATCCATGAAATCCAAATAAAGTCTATAGTTTTGTTAATAGAATCGTACCAATGTTAATTTCTTCATTTTGTAAATACAACTTGATTATGCAGGATATCAATATTAGGGGAAACTGAGTGAGTGAGGGTATACAGGAACTCTATGTGCTATCTTTGTAACTCTTCTATAAATCTAAATGTCAAGATAAAAAGTATTAAAACAATTTGGTTTTCAGAAGAAGTGAGTCACTCAGTCATGTCTGACTCTCTGAGATCCCATGGACTAATACAGTCCATGGAATTCTCCAGGCCAGAATACAGGAGTGGGTAGCCTTTCCCTTCTCCAGGGAATCTTCCTAATCCAAGGATCAAACCCAGGTCTCCTGCATTGCAGGCGGATTCTTTACCAACTGAGCCACAAGGGAAGTCCAAGAATACTGGGGTGGGTAGACTGGAATGGGTAACCTGTCCCTTTTCCAGCAGATCTTTCTGACCCAGGAATCGAACCGGGGTCTCCTGCATTGCAGGTGGATTCTTTACCAACTGAGCTATCAGGGAAGCTGCTATCGGAAGAAAGATTTCTTTATTATCAGGACTAATTGTTTTGGACATATCTTGTAATAAATGATGGCACCCCAACATTTCGTGATACTTCATTTGGTTAAGAGCAACTGTTCCTTTCATTCATTCAACACATAAATTAATAGGCACCTCCTATGTGCTAGGCATGATGCCAAACAGGAGTACCAATGCTGGACTGAAAAGATACTGCCCCTGTCCTCCTACAGTTCGTATGCCTTTGACCCAAACTGGAAAGCAATGTTTTTTTAAATTTCCTCTCCAAAACAATAGAAGTTTGCAGAAAATCTCCAACTTTTGGAAAGAATTTTTTTGAAGTAGAGTTGACTTACAATATTATATTAGTCTGAAGTGTCCAACATAGTGATTCAAGATTTTTAAAGATTATACTCCATTTAAAGTTATTATAAATTATTGGCTATATTCCCTGTGCTGTACAATATATCCTCGTAGCTCATTTATTTTATACATAATAGTTTGTATCTCTTAATCCCCAGCCCTATTTTGCCCCTCCCCCAACCAGTAACCACTAGTTTGTTTTTTATATCTGTTTTTTT
>SJYA01002091.1:1045858-1078610 GCA_006410615.1 Neotragus moschatus
ACACAGGATTGGGAGAGACTTTGATGAAAAGCCTTATACTGTTTGTTTTATTGCATTGGCAAATCTGAATGTAACATATGTGAGCTCTTGAAAGGTGAATGCAGGATAAAGAGGGAATAGAAAAAGACAAAATATCAGAATGCAAAAATAATTACAAAACAGGCCAATTTAAAAGGTACTATGGAATTCACAGCCGTACTATAGTACTTTGCCTAATGCTTGCTGAATTTTTCTTGCAATTACCTGAAGAAAGAATGCTCTTAAGATAAAACATAGAGGACATTGTAGCTTTCTCAAGGCAATGTTGCAGTTATATCAGGATATTCGTAGGAGGTTTTAACAAGCCTGCCTGATGAATTTTAATTCAAAATTTATTTTAAAGTATTATGTTAATTCTTCATAAACAACAACCAGAATAATATAAAGCAATTTTCAGGTTTCATTTCTGGTTCTGGATATTTAAGAAAAATGTGAGTTACATGCACAAAAAAGAAAAATCACTGAAGACTTGTTTGTTTCCAAAAAAAATTAATTGTGGTCAAGATTCATCTTATAGGCTTCAGAAAATGTTTTATGAAGCCAAATGAAATAGGAGAATTTAATTTCTATTAATCTCCTAAGGAACATTGCTTTCATCAGTGAGATCTGTGATTTTTTGTGTGTCTACTTTCATTCTTCTCATCATTGCATCCCCCTCCGCCAAGGTGAATGTGTATACCTTTTACTTGTTCAGATCTCTTCTTCCTTCTCTTGGTAATATCATCCCAATGTTTTTTACGGAGATGATTTTTATTTTTTTACAGAAAGTGAAATGTACAGATTTTAAGTGCATAATTCATTGTTTTGACAAATATTTATACTATATAACTGTCATCTCAGTCAGAATAAAAAATATTTGCATCACCCCAGAAACTTCCTTTATGCTCCCAGCAAGTCAACTCTCAACCCACACGTGACCAAGCAAGTGGGGAGGCAAGCATGCCTCACAGTGGAAAGATCAAATACTGAGGCAATAGCCTTCTGTAGGAAGAAAAGNAACTGTCATCTCAGTCAGAATAAAAAATATTTGCATCACCCCAGAAACTTCCTTTATGCTCCCAGCAAGTCAACTCTCAACCCACACGTGACCAAGCAAGTGGGGAGGCAAGCATGCCTCACAGTGGAAAGATCAAATACTGAGGCAATAGCCTTCTGTAGGAAGAAAAGACTTTATTTCTGGGTGGCCAAACAAGGAGACAGGAGGCAATGCTCAGATCTGTCTCCCTCATTGATTGCCTACCGAGCAGGGTATTAATAGTATTGGAAGAGGGGAGCAAGATCAGGAGGGGGCTTTGAGAACGAACGATTGGTGGAAAAGTGTAAATTTCCATGTAAGTTTGGAAAGTGCTCTGCACAGGCAGGCATGACTGCTCTTCATGCCTCTTCATAGGTCACATGTACAAATTTGAGGTCAGGGGAGGGGATTCTTTCTGTAACACACAGTGCATTTTCAGTTTATGAAGTCTCGGGTTCACTAGCAGACATCCTAGTCCCTTAAAGTGCCCTAGTCTCATTTGTGTTATGCTTAGTCAGGGTGCTGTTAGCAAGCTGCTTCTATAGCTGTGGGTTTCCCTGGTGTTCTCCAAAACAGGCCTGGTATTCTTGGTGTATCCTTTTCTTTCTACCTTATGGACCTTGTACAGTACAGGGTACAGTTTTACATGTACAGTGTTGTGTTTTCCATCACCATTGATTGCTTTGCCTGTGTTTGAACATCATACATATGGAATCATGCAGTACTTAGTTCACTGTATCTGGCTTCTTTTGCTCAACATGTTTTTGGGACTCATTCAGTTGCTATGTGTATCAGTTGTGCTATGTCACTGAACTATGGTCTGTTCCTTGCCTTGCAGCAAAGCCAATCTGTGGACACCAGGTTGTGGTGATGGCTTTCAGGGAAGGAGTTTTAAAGGCAACATTTAAGGGGGAGGGCTGCAAAAGGTATGGTTTTCTTCTGATTGGTTGGTGGAGAGGTAACCGGGTGATGTTTAGGAGTCTTAATCATCAACCTTCTGGTTCCAGCTAGTCTGGGGTCTATGTGCTTGTGGTCAGCATGTGATCACCATCCTCTACCTGGGCAGGGGTCTTAGTTTCTGCATAAAACTCAAAAATGTGCATCAGAATGTTATGTATATTCCTTAAGGAGGAACTAGGATTCTATCTTATGGATGAACTATTGTTTCTTGACTTGTTTTCCTTTGCTTCTGCACTCCCTCACTTCCCTAATTAGTAACTGCCTGAGTCTGCTCTTTGGAACTCAGGGAAGGCCTGGGAGACCAAAGCCTTTTTCTATAAACAAGAAACAGGGGATACAGAGGGACTTTTGTACCCAGGAGGTCCCTACAGTATCCCTCAGTTTCATTCACCCCTTTTCTCTGATACTCCTCAATTCTTAGGAAAATAGAGGAGGCACAAGTGTCTGCTTTTCTGTTGATGGGCATTTGTATTGTTTCCAATGTATTACCTGTTATGAATAACATTGCTATAAACATTCTTGTACTAGTCTTTTTTGTAGATGTACTTTCAAATCTTTTGCATGAATACCTAGGAATGAAATTACTAAGTTTAGAGTGGCGCACGTTTAACTCTATAAGAAGCTGACAATTAATTTTGTAAAGTATTTGTATCATTTTACAATTTTACCAGAAATATATGCTCTTCATGTATATGTTCATATTCTTGTTAATATTTTCCACTGTCATTGAAATTTTAGCCATTCTAGTGGATATGAAATGGCAACCTATTGTAGTTTTAATTTGCATTTCCCTAATAACTAAAGAAATTGAGAATATTTTCATTGCTTATTGGCCATTTGTATATATTTCTTTGTGAAGTGTTCATTTAAGTCCTTTTTTTTTGTAACTGTTTTGACATTAAAAGATTTTTAATATATTTATATATTAGTTCTTTGTTGGATAAATATATTTATATAATACAATATTAATGAATATTGATATTAATATTTATTAATGTAAATATGTTTATATATTTTGTATGAGGAGAAGGGTACAGCAGAGGATGAGGTGGTTGGATGACATCACCAATTCAATGGACATGTTCAGTTCAGTTGAGTTGAGTTCAGTCGCGCAGTCATGTCCGACTCTTTGCGACCCCATGAATTGCAGCACACCAGGCCTCCCTGTCCATCACCAACTCCCCGAGTTCACTCAGACTCATGCCCATCNACACAGAGAAAAGAGCAGCTAGAAGAGCAGTCATACCACCCAGGGACAATAACCAGCAGTCCCCTACATGAGTGCTGGTGGGGGTAAAGAGTCGTAGATGCTGAGACAAACTCTGCCCATTTCAGAACTTTTGAATAGAACTAATTCTATGAAATGCTTAGAATTTCAATAGATATTTTAATGCATGTACAAAACTAATTCTGTAAAACATATTTCTGATTTTCTATGGATTTCAGTAAAGAAGTTCTAGTATAGATATTTTAACAAAAGGCAATTAGATCTTTTCTCTTCTTTTCCGTTATAAGTGCAGATACATTTTCCAATTCATTTTTGCTGCAGCTTCCCAAATGAGACTCCAGGCTTGACAAACTCAAATATTGTTAGAGCTCAAACAATTCCAAAATTCAAAGAAAGGCAAGTTTTTAATCACCTCTGGGATGTTCACCTTCAATAAAGATTTTCAGGGCTAAGAAAGAAGCAGCCCAAATATAGCTCTAAGATGTTGAGCTTTCTGCTTTTATAACTCCACTGGTTATAAAATTGTTGCTGCTTTTGTCAAGCCCTGCTGCAATTTGACCCTTCTCAGTGGGAACTTGGTGATTAATAATACCCTTAATTGCTTTTCCTCCTGACCTCACAGCTGGTAGGAAAAGTGATGGATATCACAAAGAAATGGTGAGCCCAGTTTAAGAACAGAAAGGAAGCAGGGGATATAATACTTTGGGGCTATGCTTCCTTCCTGCACCCTGGGAGGTCTGGAAGCCTCCACCTTGTTAAGGACAGCAGCTCTGCCCAGACGCACTGAGTTATCTCGGGTAACTCTGTGATTGCTGTTCTAGCTCAAGAAGGACAGGGAAGCTTCCTAGAGTTCCAAGCCTTGGTCTCACTCCACCACATGGGTCTGTGGGTGTGCTCAGTCGCTCAGTTGTGTCTGACTCTTTGGGACCCCACAAGGGTCTAGGGTATCAAATTAATGAGCCAAGGAACAGGGTTTCCTTCCTCACATTCTTTGCTGCTAATTAGTTGATGCAAAAGCTCAGGGACTCAAAATGCCTCCTTTAAATCACAGAGAACCATGGCTTTTCTTGAGCAGTGAATCACTGGCGAGTGTTCAATGGGAGCTAGATGGTAGCGATGGTGTCCTGACTCATCCTGTGATGAATCTAATCAAATGAGGAAGCCCCAGGAGGGAGAGGTGATAATGGGTGGTGGGTGTGACTTTGATTTACAGACTGATTTATGTATCATTTGAGATAATTCAGTAACTTTCCAAAGGGACTCATGGTCTTCTTCATCTAGTTTAGAAGCTTTAGCAGCAAGTTTTGCCACGTGACATTTTAAATTACGGTCTTTTTAGTTTGTGTAGGGGAAATGCTTTGGCTGGGATGGTGGAATGGGGAGTGGGGAAGAAGGGAGACAACTTGGCATAAATAACTTAATTTTATAGCCTCACCCTAAACACCCTAAAAGCAGATGGGCAGGAGGAAATACCAAGACAAGAAGGGAAACCTAGGCCTGACCAAACAAAACATTCACTGGAGCAGCAAGGACAGCCTCAGGCAGGGAAGAGAAGGCTCAGATTTCCACATTTCCTTGATAATTTCTTTCATTTACACCCAAAATGACTCTTCTCTGGTCTCAGAGGGGGCCTTCCTCAGAGGAGAAGAAATTAGTGTTTAAATAGCCTCCTGAGATCTACCTAGTGAAAGTGCAAAGTAGAATGTAACGGTTCAGAGGTGAGTGTGTATGTGCTCGTCCATGTCTGACTCTTTGGACCCCATGGACTGTAGTTCTCCAGGATCCTCTGTCCAGGGGATTCTCCAGGCAAGAGTACTGGAACTGGGTTGCCATGCAACTCTAGGGGATCTTACTGACCCAGAAATTGAACCCACATCTCCTGCAAGTCTCCTGCATTGCAGGCGGATTCTTTACCACTGCGCCACTTGAGAAGCCCCTGAGAGGTGAGGTCAGTCAGCAACTTAACTGGGGTCACTGGGAAACCATTGGAAAGCAGAATAACCCAGCAAGGAAAAGTGCTAGAAGAAACTTGAGGGGCAGAGGGATATAAGAATGTTATCAGTGTTAGGCCTATGCCTGGATTAACATCTCCTTCTGGTGAACCAGACTACTTCCTTCTTTGCACAATGCCCCGATTATATAGGGCCAGGCAGAATAACTATTTGGAAAGTACTTCTCATGTTCCTCCTAAAATAGTATTAAAAGCTATATTCAGTTTAGTTCAGTCGCTCAGTCGTGTCCGACTCTTTGTGACTCCGTGGACTGCAACATACCAGGCTTCCCTGTCTATCACCAACTCCCAGAGCCTACTTAAACTCATGTCCATCACCTCAATGATGCCATGCAACCAATTTTCAAAAAAGATGTTTTGAAAATTTTCAAAAACACCTCACAACAGTAAGATCTGTTAAGCCTGTTCCATAGTGTGCTATTAAAAATTTACCAAGAAACCTTTGACCCTTTAGGAAGATTGGCTCCTTTAAATCATTAACAGCCGGTCAATACTTGCCTATTTCTTGGTAAGGGAACCAGTACTTAGCATGTGGGATTTATTATGGCTTCTGTTTCATATGATGGCTTGATTTGAAGACAGTATGTTTTACTGATGAAGAGCATGGACCTCAGAGAAGACTGGATGTAAATTCTGGCTCCACTATTTCCCAGCTGTGTGATCTCGGGAAAATTAGTTAACCTCTCTGTTCCTTGCTTTACTCATCTGTAAGATGGGGGTAGTTATAGTACTGTGGTACAAGAGATTAAACAAAGATTAGGTGAGGCTTAAGACAGTACCTGGCACATGGCTAGTCCCCAGTAAAGGTTAAATACTATTACTTGAGTTGTTTGGAATAATTTACTGCTCTTGGGAATAGACATGATCCAACTTGAATTTGGCTGAACTTGGATTATTAAAAATTGTTGTCTCCCAGCTTGGTTGACATGGGTTGTATCTATTTTCCATACTAGAAGTTAAAATAATTATACATTGTTTTGTCGTTCAGTCACTAAGTTGCATCTGACTCTTTGTGACCCCATAGACTGCAGCATGCCAGGCTCCTCTGTCCTCCACAATCTCCCAGAGTTTGCCCAAATTCAAATTCGTGTCCTTTGAGTCAGTGATACTATCTAACCATCTCATCCTCTGCTGCCTGCTTCTCCTTTTGCCTTCACTCTCTCCGAGCATCAGGGACTTTTCCAGTGAGTCTGCTCTTTGCGTCAGGTTGCCAAAATACTGGAGCATCAGCTTCAGCACCAGTCCTGGCAGTGAATATTCAAAGTCGATTTCCTTTAGGATTGACTAGTTTGATCTTGCAGTCCAAGGGACTCTCAATTATACATTAATTCATTGAAAAAAAAAAAACCCTATTACATTTAAATATAATTAGCAGTTTTTAAATGAAAACCAACTATACAAATCAAAAATTATTTGTGAGGTCATCTTGTTTTACATTTTTGTTGATTGCTTTTATGTTTGGCTTAATAGAAGACAGTTGAAATTTTCATATCTGCTTCTGCCATCAATCTGTTGTAATATCACACTTTGGAATGGCTGCCCTGGGATAATTTCAAATCATGTGTGCAAAAATGGTTTAGAAATGGTAAATCACCATAAAAATGCTAGATGTTTGCTCTCCCTGTCTATACAGAAATGCTAAAACAAGAAGTAACAGGAAATTCCTCCTTTGAGGCTCATCACATCTCTTTGACTTGAACATCCCAGAGTTCAGCCTGCCCAGAAATGAGGTATTTGTTACTTCATGCAGAGTTTCAGAGATAGCATTCTCACAGAAACTTACATGAAAAGGTCCATTTTTCACCAGATACCAAAGAAATCTCGCTCTATGCAAAGCCAAGCTGTAGTTTTGAGATTTCTATAAGACACAGTTTTGAAAACTGCATATGACTCTGTCACGCTTAGTCACTCAGCTGTGTCCGACTCTTTGTGACCCCATGGACTGTAGCCTGCCTGGCTCTTCTGTCCATGGGATTCTCCAGGCAAGAATACAAGAGTGGGTTTCCATTTCCTTCTCCAGGGGATCTTCCCAACCCAGGGATCAAACCTGGGTCTTCTGCACTGCAATCAGATTCTTTACCGTCTGAGCCACCAAGGAAGTCCGCATATGACTCTATACTACATTAAAAAAGTTTTTACATACGTTTGTTTAAACCTAACCTGTGTGCTTTTGAGAGGGAGGAATTCTGAGGCTCAGCAAGGATGAATGAAAAAAGTTTCTTGCCAAATATCACACGGTTCTGACAAGACTGATAACCCAGACCAGGTTTTCTGATTCTAAATTCAGCAGGTTTTTCCCTTACATTACAGTGTTTCTGGATGTTTTATCTCATGCCCGTGGAGCTCTAAAGAAGAGGGAAATAGGAAAGGTGTGTCTGATTTGGGAGTGGACATGTGTTTCCTACTTCCCTCTGTCCGCTTAAAAAGAATGCACAACGTGAGAGTTTCCAGTTAAGTTTTATTTGAGGCAAAATGAGGACTGCAGCCCAGGAGACAGCACCTCAGATAACTCTGAGGAACTGCTCCGAAGAGGTGGCAGGGAAGGACACTATATATGTGATTTTGGTGAAGAGAGAGTACATGCAATCAAGTACATACTTTTTCAGAAGGTTTCTGCTAGTCTCATGAAGCTTTCTGCTAGTCACAAAGAACAGTTGTCACCATGAAGGATTTTAATGCTTTTCTAGATTTGAGGAGATAAAGGAGTTGGGCTCATAAAATTGGCTCCCAAAAATATCTACCTATCCGAAGACGTGTCCTGCCAGTTTTCCTCTGAGCACAGAGTGCCTGTTTTCTGCTCCCCACCTTGAACTCTTTCAGAGGTTGTTGAAAGTCAGCAGCCTCAGCAGCACACAATCTGATCCTTGTAGAGGGAGATGGCAAGTGCCCATGGTGAGCGCCAATTTGTAGTTGATACCTCTTAATATAGTATGGAGTCATGTGCACTTTTCCCAACTGAATCTTATAGCAACCCCTAAAGGAGTAAAGACATTGTAAATATTTTTAAGTAAAATAAAAAATATGGAGAGGAGTGAAAGCATGCAGATATCCAGAGCCATGTGATCATCAGTGACAGTTGATATGGAATGACATCTCCCCCAGTTATGACTTGTAATCATACTCCAAAACAGACCAGCTCCAGCAGTTCATTCACTTATTGGCAGTCCACGCTAGCCACTGGCTAGTTTCCAAGGGACCCAGACTTCTTAGTGGAAAGCGGCTTGTGTTCTAAGGGAGGACAATGTCTGGGAAGGAGTACGTGAGCACTGATGACTTCTGGGTCAGGATCCAAAAAACTGCGTTGCTGCAATTTGCAATGCCATTTGACATGACTAGACGGCAGCAGATGCAGAGGACAGGATAGGTTTGAAGGGGCTGCCATGGGGGGCCCTCTGCAGATGTGAGCTTTGTGTCTGGCAGACTTTGGGATTGCTTCTGACAGAGAGAGGAACAACTGTCCTTTGCCTAAACTCTTGTCATGCTAAGTCTGAAAGCAAACGGTGACACATTTGTGATAGCTCAGTTCATTTACCTTGGAAAACACAGATGTCCATAATTAGCCCCAATTATTCAACATGTGGCTTCTCTTCTGTCCTCCTTCCTACTCTGGCTTTTGACAGCTTCTGTATCAAGTAGCTTATGTATAAAGTGTGAACTGTATCCATCTTGTGTGTGTGTATGCTAAACTGTTTAAGTTGTATCCAACTCTGTGTAACCCTACTTCCATCTTAGTACTCACTAACAGCCCTGGAGAAAGGTTTGTAGGCCAGTGAACTACAGCCATTGGCCTGAAAAAAGGGATTGGACTAGCTTTGTGCTGTGGGTTGACTTGTGTTCCCCTTCAAAAGATATTTTGGAGTCCTAACCCTCAGCACTTCAGAATGTGATTCTATGTGGAAATAGGATCTTTATAGAGGTAATCAAATTACATTGAGGTTATGAGTGTGGGCTCTTATTCAATATGACTCGGTCCTTAAAAAAGGGCACAGAAATAGACATACATAGAGGGAATACCGTGCAAGGATACCATTACATAAGTCAGGGAGCGAGGCCTCGATCAGCTCCTTCCTCATAGTCCTCAAAAGGGACCAAACCTGCCAAAGCCTTGATCTTGAACCTTTACCTTCCAGAACTTTGAGACAATGCATTTCTGTTGTGCCAGGTACTTGGTTTGTGGTGCTTTATTATGACTACCTTAGGAAACTAATGAGGCTTACCTGTTGGCTCAGTGGTAAAGAATCCATCTGCCCATGCAGGAGATGCAGGTTCAATCTCTGGGTCAGGAAGACCCCTTGGAGAAGGAAATGGCAACCCACTCCAGTGTTCTTGCCTAGAAAATCCCATGGACAAGGGATTTGGGGGTCTACAGTCCATGGGGTTACGAAAGAGTCAGATGTGACTTAGCAACTGAACAACCAGCAACTCCTATTTCATATTGATCTGTTTAGATGAATCCAAATCTGAGGAAATGGAACAGACTGCCCTGGGTCAGGTAATCTTTTCAGTGTTTCGTATAGCAACACCTTGGCCTTTGCCAGCATTGGATAATATACAAGAATACACAGATTGATGGGCTTTCTGGTGGCTCAGCAGTAAAGAATTTGCCTGCCATGCAGGAAACAGTGCAAGAGATGCAGGTTTTATCCCTGGTCAGGAAGGTACCCTGGAGGAGAGCATGGCAACCCACTCCAGTACTCTTACCTAGAGAATCCCATGGACAGAGGAGCCTGGCGGGCTACAGTCCAGAGG
Organism: Neotragus moschatus; assembly: GCA_006410615.1. Classification (NCBI taxonomy): domain Eukaryota; kingdom Metazoa; phylum Chordata; class Mammalia; order Artiodactyla; family Bovidae; genus Neotragus; species Neotragus moschatus. Next base: position 1,055,861 of record SJYA01002091.1, read on the forward strand.
GTCGCAAAGAGTCAGACATGACTTAGCAACTTAGCATACACACACGCACACAGATGGACGGTTCTGTCTCCTCAACTAGACCACACGCCCCTCAGGGACAAAAGCTGTATTTTACTTTGAATTCACAGACCATAAGACGGTCTGGCTCAGAAGATTCAATAAAGACATAGGGAATAAAATAGTTAATAAATCTTAGCCCTACTGCCTAAATAGACAATATATTTTAAGAATTCAGTCTGCTTCATCTCTTCCTGATAGCTATCCCCATCTTTTCTATCCCTTGGGATTTCTTCTTTCCTTCAACAAATATTTATTAAGAACCTACTTTGCCTATGTCCCAGGATACAGTAGTAAATTTTAAAAAGTAAACAAAACCCCCAACAATCTCTGCCCTCACAAAGCTATATTCTAGTGTGAGAGGTAATGAAAAAGCACAACAATAAGTAAATATAATTCCAGACAACAAGTGCTATGAAGGAAATGAGGTGCTGGGTTATCAAATAGGAGCTGCTAGTTCTCTCCAAATTTAAACAAGAATTCCTCTTATATGACTACTCTGAAAAGGGGTTCTGAAGACCTTAAGGCTCTTTACTTGAGTGACAGAAATGATGACGAGTACATCCAGTGTTCATCAGAAGAAGGTAGGTGGATTTTTTCCTCCCTGTGGTATTTTCACAAATACTTGTGGGTAGCAATCATGGGTCCTAGGCTGAGATATGAAAATAAGACAAGCAGGGTGCTTGCTCAGAGTCTAGTGTGGAAGGAGATATGAAAGCAGATATAAAACAGATAAAGAATGACACCGTTTCAGATGCCCAGCTTGGGGGGAAGTAACCCTGCATTGGGTCTGCTGTGTAGGCAAGGTGTTTGCCTGCTATGACCTGGAGTGTTTATTTTCTAGTTACAATTAGAATTATCTGGGGGAATTTTTTATAAAGCCAATGCCTGGTCTCAGTCCCAAAGATTCTGATCTGTATGTGTGGGGTGAGGGCTGAACATCAATATTGTTTTCAAACTTTTTACTGGAATAAAAATTTACTTGCGTCTTCAGCCTCTACTTTGGTCATATCTGGTCCCTGTTGTTTTTCTGTTGTTGTGTTTTTGTTTGTTATGTCTTTTTTTTTTTGTTATTTGCAAATTAATGCTCTGAGAATGTCTTTATTTTTTACCCTGTTTCTCTAACTTTTAATTGGCTATCATGACTCAAAGCTACCATCACTTTCTTCAGGAAGTTTCCTATTGTCTTTCCTGGCAGAATTGTGAATCCTTCCCTGTATTTCCATAGCACCTTTTATAATTCTCAGTGATTAGCATCCGGCTGACTTAGTTTGTATCTTGGGAAGAATACCAAGACTGAGCTATTCCACCCAGACTGAATCCAATGGGGGAGGAGAAATTGGGTGCTGATATCAGAATGGGGACTGGACACTGAGCCTCAAAACAGCAAATATTCTTGTCAATGTCATATAAATTTTATTGCTCCTGAAAGCATTTAAAGTGGCTGTCTTTCTATTATACCTGAGTTTCTTAAGAGCAAATGCTACCTCATATTAATCTTTTAATACTTAGTTCCAAGTTAAATTCCTGTCTCAGTGTTTAAGAGAATGGTTCCTCAGTTTTATAGATATGGGCTTATTCTAAAGTCTGTTCTGAATAGCATTTGTCCTTTCTTTCTTTTTTAGGGGAAAACAATCAGAGAACATTTATTACACTGAAGAGTGTACATCTACTATTGCATTTGGCCTTTCTAAAGTGCTTTTACTTTATTTTCACAGCCCCCCCCCCAAGCTTTTGCACAATGGCTTTTCAAACTATCATCCTCCAGAAAAAATCTTTGAGAATCTCTGAATTAGCTGCTTTCCATTTGGCCTCCTGAGAAAGGGATGCTGGAATTTAAGGGTCAGTGAGAGAGGGAGACAAGCCGTGTGGCTGGGATCCAAATCCACCAGCCCCAGTGGACAGGTGCCCTCTGTCCCTGCCAGAATGCAGATGGGTAACAAGGAGGAAAGTAGGAACTCTCGGACTCTAGATGAGGGGTGCCCAACTCATGTTTGAATTGATTGGGCTGACAGACTCCCATGCAGGTAGAAAATTCTGCTTTACTTCTTCTGCCCTATCTGCTGAATGTTCACTCAGGATCTCTTTTATCTTATATTTAAAAATTGAAGGGAGAAAAAGAGCTGACAGTCAAAGAAGTTTACATTTAAGTGTTAGTTTATAAGCAGTTTTCCTGAGTCTTAGGTCATTTCAAAGTTGCTATTTAATGGGTCTTATAGCTACTCCCCTGGAGAAGGCAATGGCACCCTACTCCAGTACTCTTGCCTGGAAAATCCCATGGATGGAGGAGCCTGGTAGGCTGCAGTTCATGGGGCAGCTAAGAGTCGGACACGACTAAGCGACTTCACTTTCACTCTTCACTTTCATGCATTGGAGAAGGAAATGGCAACCCACTCCAGTGTTCTTGCCTGGTGAATCTCAGGGACAGGGGAGCCTGATGGGCTACCGTCTATGGGGTTGCACAGAGTCGGACACAACTGAAGCGACTTAGTAGCAGTAGCAGCAGCAGCATAGCTACTCCCCAGAGACAGGAAGCATTCCATCAAGCTCACCCCTCCTTTAGGGACAGACTTGGGTTTGGTTTTATGAACAGTAATGATTTTTTCATAAGGTACACTTTGCTTCCACACAGGATGGTATGATTCATAAAATAAAGTGCTTATGCCTTAATTCTTTCCAGGAATAAATCCTATTTCCTGCAACTATGAGTCCTACCAGAAACAAGCTGGCCCTCCTACAATTGGTTGTGATCTTGTGTGGCCACATTAAGTGCCACAGAATGCTTTAGAATGGGAGAATAAAGCAAAGAAGGAGAAGGAGAGCAGAGATGGCAGGGTAGCGCCTGTTGAGGTTTCCCAAAGAGAATGTCTCCAGCACCCAGATATCTACTAGGGTTCTCGGGAGGCAGACAGAGTCGCCAGCTGAACTTTTTATTGGACTGATCATCCCTATAGCAGTTTGCTCTGCGTGATCAAATCCTTCTCAGCACTGAAGGATGAAGGGCCTACCTCAGAGCAACTCTTTGGTCCCCCACCCACCTCCCTCATCGGTTATAACTTATTTGGATAACTGGGACAACTTAATTAACTTACAAGAAATAATGCTTCCCTGATGGTTCAGAGGGTAAAGAATCCGCCTGTAATGCGGGAGACCTGGATTTGATCCCTGGGTTGGGAAAATCCCCTGGAGGAGGGCATGGCAACCCCCATGGACAGAGAAGCCTGGCGGGCTACAGTCCATGGAGTCCTAAAGAGTTGGACACAACTGAGTGACTAAGCACACGGTAGAAATAATGAGCTCTGCAGTGGCCTTCCTGACACCCAACCTTTCCCCTTCTCCCCTCTGTAGTAGCAGCGTCTTTATTTCCTTTGGAGTAAGGGGTACAGGTGACAAGAACCTGCTTGTCTACATCTCTCCCATCTGAAACCTCACAGCTGGCTTACAGGAAAGAGTCCAAACTCTTTGGCATGGGATACATCTAGGCAGTATAATCAGAGTGATATTTTGGGACTAATAATTTGGCAGCAGAAAGTAAAGGCAAGGAGTAAATTAGTTGCCAATTAGAACAGTCTGGCAGGATATGGGCCACACCCAGGAAGACATTGTGCCAGAACAATTATTTAGAGAGAATTTGGCCAAAGAATATAGTACACTGAGAGCCTTTTAGGAGCCAAGCCTTGTGCTAAGTGCTTTACATGTGTTATCTCATTTGTGACAAAAGTAATTCCCTAAAAGCACCCATGCTTTTCTGCTGTGGCACTTTTCACAGCCAGCAACGATATAGTTGGGGTTCTGTGGCAGCTCAGACAATAAAGAATCTGCCTGCAATAGTTGTTTTGACGTTTGGATCCACTCTAAGTTTCCAACTATGTGCCTAGCAGGTAGTAGATGCTTGAAGTTTGTTGAATGAACACATGACTGTGTCTTAGTTACAACTTGTGGAATGTAGATTCGTGAGAAGAAACCTCATGGAAATTGTAGGAAACACTGAATAACTAGTGTTCAGGAAGGGGCTATGCGGGGCAGTTCTGGGGACAGCTCAACCTTCACCTGAGAAATGGCCATTAGTATTATAGCTGCTAATGCTTCTGCAGTATGGCTCTCAGTGTAAATTCTTGAGGGATAGATTCTGATTAGCCCAGTTTGGGTTAGGTGTCCATCAATGACCCAATCAGCTATGACCGAAAGGGCAGAGTCACATAGTGGGAACTATCTGCAGGGTGGGCCTTACAGAGATTTGTGTTGGATGTTTCCTTTAGGCTTGAGTAATAGTACTATTGGGCTATGAGTTCAACATTAATGAATCAAAGTCTATATTAAATAAGGTGTCTTTGAACAGAAATACACATAAAATGAGGTTATGCACTGACTGACTGACAAAAACGTTGTGACTAGAGACTAGCAGGGAATATTTATGTCCTCTAGGAACAATGGTTCAATATTTGCTAACTCAGTGTTTGTGGCAAGTGTATAGAATATAACTACTGCAACAAATGGAGTCAACTGTAGTTGGAAATGTATATTTCTACCAGCAATGTGTAAGAGTTTTCAATGAGCCACATTCTTGAAAATATTTATTAAATTTTAAATGTTTTTTTAACAGATGAAAAAATTTTGCCCATCTGGCAGTGTAGTAATATATATGGTGATAATTTTTTCCAATCCGTGACTTGCCTCTTCATTAAAAAAAAAAATTATAGTTGATGTACAATATTGTGTTAGTTTCAGGTATATGGCAAAGTGATTCAGTTTTACTTAGTTTTATTCAGTTATATATATATATATATATATATATATCCTTTTTCAGATTCTTTTCCCTTATAAGCTATTACAAATTATTGAATATAGTTCCCTGTGCTATGCAGTAGTGTATACATTAATCCTCAATTCCCAATACCTGTTCATTTTTATCAACTATGTATGTGATTCTCTTTCTCCTCCTCCCCTTCCCCTCCTTCTTCTTTTTCAAGAAGGTCTTGGTTCTCCTAATTCCTTTGCATTTTCATATATGTTTTAGAACAAATTTGTCAATTTCCACTAAAAATTCTTATGGAATCATAATTGCCATTGTGTTGAATCTATAGTTCAATTTGGAGAAAATTGTCATCTTAACAATTTTGATAGCTCATTTTTAAACAACAAAAGAACCCTGTGGAGTTTGGTGTGAGTGACAACAATAAAAAATAAACATTTCAGTCACTGTGATGTTTTTCCACTGAAAACTAGCTCACATCTATTCTCTTCCTCAGGTAGGAAATGTTCCCATGGTAAATGTCCAAACAATATAGAGTCTCTCTTTACCCTCCTATTTGTTCTGAAAAGAACTTCCTTTTTCTTCACTGAGTACATTGTTTACCCAATCAGAAAAACAAAAGAGAAAAGACAAATAGGAAAATAATTAAAAGAACAATTACTGCATGTGTTGGTATGAATATTATGGGTTAAGATTGAGAAAGTAATTTTTCTCTTAAATAGGTATTTTAGATTTGTCTTACTTATTTAGTAATATCAATTTCCTCTAATATTCCCCAGCATTCTGAAGGAATTTTTAAATAAACACTATTTTCTTTTATAAACAAGTGTCTTCTCTTATGAGGCTGCTATAAAACAGAAAACGGAGGATATAACAGAGGCTATGCATGAGTCACTTGCCGTAGGTTTCTATACTTCTAAATACAGATGCTTATAAGTCACAAGTTCATTTTAAAGATAGTAAGTTCAGGTTATCTATTAGAATTATACTGATCTATAGTCTTAGAAGGTTTTTGCTTTGTTTTGTTTGTTTTAAATCTGAACTGGTCAGGAGGCAGTCACAGATCTCTGTTAAGTTGATAATGAGCATCTTCCATTTTGAGGTTCATCTCTCTCCATGTGTTTGAACATTTTATAAAGAGATGATGCTTTGGACTCATTAGTAGCATTTGTGCTTTAAGTTGTTTTTATAACTAACTAACCAGGGAGTAAATGAAATCCTGCTATGCCAGGTGACAAGGGGCAGGAAAAGGATGTACAGGATATGGTTTCTGCTGTTATAATTCTACAGCATACTCGGGCAGACAGAACCCAGATGCCCATAACATTCCATGGAGTATCATAGCGCACACATATTACAGACCCTTAGGGGAAAATTTACATTTTAAAGCATGCCAATCTCAATACACACCCACTAAGAGCACAATACAATAGAAAAGGGAGTCTCTCACTTTTTCTTTGGAGATTGCATTAGCCATTTTATTTTCAGCTCTTATCTGAAAGTATGTGTATATTTATTTGCTCTCTTACTTACATTTTTGTCTGTCTACTCTCATGTAAGTTTCATGAGGAGCTCAGGTTCAACATTAGAAGAAAAATTTGTAAATGATAGTTAAAAATTGTGGGATCCATGATTTACAAAAGGGATGTTCTCTGTGTTACTGGAGTCAGAGGGATCTTCCCAAAAGAGATGACATTCACTCTGTGTGAGAAGTCCCAAGGGTGCATTTGCAAAAGTGGGTTGATGTGTCAAAAGGAGTACTTAGATATTGCTAAATTGCCACCTTTAGTTTTGATGAGTGAGCAGGCGTTTATCTGGCATATAAAGGTATAACAAAGGGGTGATATTCCTGGCACAGGGAGCAGCAGGAACAAAGACACAGCACGTGCAAGTGACCATGCAGTTTGGTGGGGTATGTGGCAGGGAGCGGGCTGACTGGAGAATAATTTAGGGCCAGGTCAAGAATTGGGTGAGCTGAGGCATCAGGGTAAGTCCCTCAGAAGTAATCTGAGAGAAGGAATAGGATAAAATAGGATAAATCTCTCAGAAGTAATGCGATAGAAGGCAAAGATGAGTAGGGGCATGAATCCGTTTCTGTGGATGGTATCTTTCCTGCTGCTTCCCTCTCTCCCTGCCTGCTTTCTTGGTTTCCCGAGTGCCTGCCTCGCCCTCCTGCCTTCACACATTTATCGAACACCAGTTGCATGCCAGGCACTGCTCTGAGCACTGCAGAGAGCAGGACAAAGGGCTGCTCTCATAGTACGTGCCTTCTAGTTGGGGAGACATACAATCAATGAGAGAATGAAGGAAGGAAGGAAGGGAGGAAGGGAGGAAAGGAACCTGGGAGGCAGGAGTGCTGTGGCGGAAATCACGAAGAAGGGTGGTGTGGGGTGACAAAGAGGTGCCCCTGGTGACCTGGAAGGTGATGCTGCTCACTCACTTCCTGCCCAAGTCCCACCCCACCCTGCCTGTCGCAGACGTCACTGCTCACCCAGGGCACTGGGATTTCCCTCCTCTCTGAATTTGACTTCTGATTTCATGGCATCTATTTCTTGAGCTTCTTGTTTTCATTTCCCATCTCCCCTCTTTGAATGTAAGCTCCTTGAGGGCAAGGCTGAGTTTTTTTACATGTTTGGATCCTACACTAGAGCCCAGTGCCTTGAAGCGCAGAAATCTGATTTAAAAAACAAAAACCAAAAAACAAAATCTCCATTGTTGAAAAACTTAGCAAGTTACATTTTCTGTTTTTTCTTTTTCTCTTGTTTCTTAGGTTGTTTGCATGATACATGGTCACCACTCCTGAAGAATACTTTTGCTCCTGCTGAGTCCCGCCTGCATCCTCCATCCTTGTGGGAACAGCCGCGTTGTCCAGGCTCGGGATAAATGAAGGGCCTTTCTGGTTGGGCTCCTCAGCTCATAATGAGGATTCCCAGTAGGCCTGGATGGATCCAAAGTAATGTGAGCCTGCTGTCCCACAGATGTCTTTAATAATAAATAACAAAGAAGGCAGGGGGTGTGACATATTCATTTCTTTGTTATGAAATGTCCCTGTAAATTTTCAGTGCCCACATTTAAAGTAAAAAAGAAAGCAAGTTAAGCTTTGGGGCCTCTGGTTGCATATCATGAAACAGTTTCCGCTTGGAGTGAGAAAAGGACTTTTGGGGGTCAGAGGATTTTCTAGAGATTATGGAGGCACCTCATTTGGGGGTTTAATTGCAGACTTTCAGTAAGGGTGAGGTTATTTATGACTAGTTGATTTACATGGGGAATGGATTATGATGAGAAATATGAGTTCTAGCTCTCCTGAAGACCTTTGGCTTAAAACTCAGCATTCAGGAAACTGAGATCATGGCATCTGGTCCCATCACTTCATGGCACATAGATGGGGAAACAGCGGAAACAGTGACAGACTTTATCTTTTTGGGCTCCANGAACTAAAGAGCCTCTTGATGAAAGTGAAAGAGGAGAGTGAAAAAGTTGGCTTAAAGCTGAACATTGAGAAAACGAAGATCATGGCATCCAGTCCCATCACTTCATGGGAAATAGATGGGGAAACAGTGGAAACAGTGTCAGACTTTATTTTGGGGGGCTCCAAAATCACTGCAGATGGTGGCTGCAGTCATGAAATTAAAAGATGCTTACTCCTTGGAAGAAAAGTTATGACCAACCTAGACAGCATATTAAAAAGCAGAGACATTACTTTGCCAACAAAGGTCTGTCTAGTGAAAGCTATGGTTTTTCCAGTAGTCATGTATGGATGGAGAGTTGGACTATAAAGAAAGCTGAGCACTGAAAAATTGATGCTTTTGAATTGCGGTATTGGAGAAGACTCTTGAGAGTCCCTTGGACTGCAAGGAGATCCAACCAGTCCATCCTAAAGGAGATCAGCCCTGGGTGTTCATTGGAAGGACTGATGCTGAAGCTGAAACTCCAATGCTTTGGTCATCTGATGTGAAGAACTGACTCATTTGAAAAGACCCTAGTGCTGGGAAAGGTTGAAGTTGGGAGGAGAGGGGATGATAGAGGATGAGATGGTTGGATGGCATCACCGACTCAATGGACATGAATTTGAGTAAATTCCAAGAGTTGGTGATGGACAGGGAGGCCTGGCATGCTGCAGTCCATGGGGGCTCAAAGAGTCGGACATGACTGAGCGACTGAACTGAACTGACTGAAGACCTTCAGAAAATTGTAACCTTCCGTCTTTGTAGGAGAAGTTACCTTTTTCCAGCTTGTCAGTACAGGCGTTGTGGTAACAGATTCTAGAAACGTGGTGTCAGAACTGGAAAGAGCACCAGTGATTCAGTCTCTTGCTCTTGTAGATGTGAAAGTGAGATCAGAGCCATAAAAGGACTCACTGAAATCCCTCGGCCAGGCAGTGGTAAGTGAATGCTTATGGATTAGGTCTTTGGACCTGTTGGCATTTTCCTGTTATGGAGATGTGATGACAAAGGGCTTGGTGGCCTGTCGAGTCTTCAGTGAGCTACTGGCTCCCCATCACCTCCACGGGCTGTCTCTAATCTTAGCTTGAACTCCCGAGGCCTTAGCTTACTCGGTGACATTAGCTGATGTCCAGGTTCTCTTCTGTTTCTAAAATTTCCTTCTTTCATGGCTCTGTGCTTAATCACTCAGTTGTGTCTGACTCTTTGCGACCCTATGGACTGTAGCCCATCAGGCTCTTCTGTCCATGGGATTCTCCAGGCAAGAATACTGGAGTGGGTAGCCATTCCCTCCTCCAGGGGATCATCCCAACCCCGGGAGAGATAGAGGTTGAAAGAACCTTGGTATTCATCAAGAACCTCTTAAGTTTTGCCTCCACTGACTCCTCCTTCAGTCTCACCTCTCACCACCTTGTGCCCATCCCATTCCCTGACCTACTAGTGCAGCTTCNGCTCTTCTGTCCATGGGATTCTCCAGGCAAGAATACTGGAGTGGGTAGCCATTCCCTCCTCCAGGGGATCGTCCCAACCCAGGGAGAGATAGAGGTTGAAAGAACCTTGGTATTCATCAAGAACCTCTGAAGTTTTGCCTCCACTGACTCCTTCAGTCTCACCTCCCACCACCTTGTGCCCATCCCATTCCCTGACCTACTAGTGCAGCTCCCCAGGTGCCCAGCATCCTGCCTCTCAGAGCATCTGTCTGATATGCCCTTGGCTATCCTTGCCCTGTTAGGTCCTACTTCTTCCTTAAGGCTCTGTTTGAGCATTACCTTCTCAGAAAGACTTTGTTCTTCTTTTTTTCAATAATTTTATTTATTTATTTATTGGCCATCCTGGGCATTCTTTGCTGTGTGGGCTTTTCTCCAGTTGTGGTGAGCAGTGGCTAATTTCTACTTGTGGTGCTCAGGCTTCTCTTTGAGGTGGCCTCTCTTGTTGCTGAGGCCAAGCTGGTAAGCTAGGGCAAGCTGGCTTCAGTAGTTGTGGTTCCTGAGATCTAGAGCCTGAACTCAGGAGTTGTGGTACACAGGCTTAGTTGCTCTATGCCATGTGGGATCTTCCACAGTCCAGGGATCAAACCCTTGTCTCCAGGCATTGACAGGTGGATTCTTTACCACTGAGCCACCAGGGAAGCCCCAGGAAGGCTTTCCTGATGTCCTCTTATAGGCTTCCCCAGCACCCAGTGCCTCTTGCTACCACAGTGTTTATCACAACATTGCATGGAAACTGTCTACTTAGATTTCTCTCTCTTTACACACTGCGAACTCCTCAGCTCTGAATACCACTACCTGCACTGTGTCTGGAAACACAGGAGAGGCTCAGTAAATGTTTGTTTAACAATATGTATTGATAGATTGCTGATGGGCTTTCTCTAAAATAACAACAGTTTGACACTCACATCCATGCCTTGTCTTTGAAGACTTTGACTTCTGGGCATTGGCCGGTGGAGATAGCCAACTGGTGGCTTGGATGGAATGATGAGGGTGTTAAGATTCATCCCTTGGTGCCACTTTGCTGATGGAAGGAGCTCAAGGCAAATGACTTCTGAGCCTTCATCACAGGACAGCGTGGAGCTTAGTCACTTAGCATCTGGCCAAACCGTGTTCCAAGGAGGGTGCTCCAGAAAGATACATTGCAGACCCCATAGAAAGCATAGCTTCTCCCAGGTTTACAAGGTCTAGTGTACACTGGCAGCCTCTTTAGAGTTCTGGGGAGATGGGTGTGAAGCTTCTCGCTGCAGCTGGAAGATGGAAAGAGGTCAGCCATTCTTTGAAATTCTCAGAAGTTTTTCTGAGTTTGCTGAGTGGTTTCTAATGTGTGTGAACGCAGGCTGTTGCTAATTGCTGCTGATTGCTGGGAAACTGCTGGTAATAGCAAGTGACTGTCCTGGCAGCAGCCAAGGCCTATCCCGAGATAGCGGGTGTGGGGATAGAATGGTGTAGGCGGTGCTGGGGTGCCTGCACCCAGGAGCCGAGGACGCCCAGGCAGCCCAACAATCTACTGAGCAAAGGGGAGCCAGAGGGAAAAGCTCTTTGGGAGCCCAAGGCCACCAAAATGTGGGAACAGAGGGCATGATTCCAGCAGAAATTAGAACACTGTTGTGTTAAATTTTACGTTAAATGATGAGTAGAAGTTGGTCACTAAGCTAGAGGAAAGTTGCTTCTCAATACCTCAGCATGTCAGGATTCTCAAAGGAGTCCAGGATAAAATAAGAGAAGTAATGCCAAAAGGAAACATGGAAATTTAAGATTTTGATAACATAATCAAGATTAATGGAGAGTATGCCCATGACATGGAACAGAAAGGTAGTCCAGACTATTGAGATCATCCAATCACTGATGGCCCTCTCCCCTCTCTCCAGCACAGTTGCTGCTACTGCTAAGTCACTTCAGTCATGTCCAACTCTGTGTGACCCCATGGACTGCCACCACCCAGGTTCCTTCATCCATGGGATTTTCCAGGCAAGAGTACTGGAATGGGTTGCCATTGCCTTCTCCTGTAACCGAGTCATGATGCCCAGCTGGTCTCCCTCCTGTGCCAGGCGGTGCTGCCTCCTTCTGGGCTTGGGCAGGGGCAGGCAGGAGCCGGCACCTGAAGAGGTGGGATGCAGGTTGAGGGAGCTCAGTGATTTAAAACGATGGAGGCTGCCTAAGCTCCCCCTGCCCTCCCTGCTCTCAGTCTCCTCGGCCCAGCACAGTTATGAGGGGGATTTTCCTGGCCACTCACTTTGCCTTCTCCAGGGCTGGAGTGGGGATGGGGAGAGAGGCACATGCATTTCTGGAGCTCACCAAATGCTTTGTAGTAGGCTTTAGGGACATAACATGAAACTAGATGGAGTTTAAAGTGTTTTCAACTTTAAATCCTAATCTTTAGTCCTTCCTGCTTTTTCTTTATTCATCTGAAAATTTAATGTAGCTAGTGATCCTGCCTAGTTTGAGCAAACTCTGGGAGATAGCAAAGGATAGGGAAGCCTGGCATGCTGCAGTGCATGGTGTTGCAAAGAGTTGTCCATGACTGAGAGACTAAACGACAAAAATGACCCTGGCTGGATGCCATTTACTTTTCTTTGGTTGGGATGGGGTGCGTGTGTGTGTGTGTGTCCCTGAGGCAGGTGCATGATGTTCCACTAGGAAGGTCAGAGTCCTTTCTGGGTAATTGGGGGTCAACAGCAGACATGAAGGGACAGAAACCTTGGCTTGGGGAGCCTTTAAATCAAGAGGGCCTCTGGGGCCTGGTTGAGCTAGTTACTCTTTGCTGGAGTGAAGTCCCGCCCAAGACAAGCATACTTGATCGGTGATTGCATCAGTTGGGATTGTAGCAGGAAATAGGTGAAATGGTTAGTTGGAGAGAGTTTAATGAGTGGATTTTTTCCAGAGACATGGATAGGACCAAGGAAATCAGTGAAGGAAGTAGCACCCAGAGAGAACAGCAACAGTGGAGAGTGCCTTCTTGATGACAATTGGCAATTGCACAGAGCTGCCACTTGAGGACAATGTACCAGCTGAAGACAGAACATCTGACCACCATGGTATATCTGTCTCTTCTCACGGGAAGAGCTACAGGCATTTTAAAACCCATTTTACAGATGAGGCATGTTAAGGCCTTTACCCAATACCACACCTCCAGTAAGTGGGGAGACAGACTTGAATGCAGATCTGTCTGAATCTAAATGTCATGTCCTTGCGACCATTATATCTCTCATTCAAGGCCATAGGAGGTGAAGGTAGGGGTGGCATCATCCTTACCTGTCCCTTTTATTATGAAAGCAAAAACTACTGTGTCACCCCCAGCAAACCTCTGTTTGTTTCTCACCAGCCAGAACTGTCTTTCATGATCCACTGCACGGCCCCTGTACAGGCCTGCCACCCACCCCTCCAGCAGCAAAGCAGCTTCTGGCTTTTCCATCTCGTGTGCTGGGAAGTGAAAAGGGAACAGGAGTGAGAATGGTTCTTAGATCCACCACCGAGTGACTGACTTCTTGTTTCCACAAATTTTTTTGTGACACAGTCTTTCTTTAGGTAATCTGACACATTCCACCTGGTTTGGGTCCATCATTGCAAGACTCTTCACTTTCTGGGCGTGTAAGGTGATGGCATCTTTCTGATCTATTGTGTATTGCTTTGTCCTCTCTGTGCAGAGCTCTGAGTGAGGCAAGGTTGGGAAGAATGAGAACTAGTGCTCAGGCACAAGAGTTGTGTGTGCCAGGAGGGAGGTAAGAAAACTAGTCCCGGGTGAGGAGTACCACAGAGCAGGAGGTGAACAAAACCCAGATGTCCCAGAGAGTGGGCCAGTGGTTTCCCTGGGAGATGTGAAGGGAGCTGCTAATAACCCCCAGCATCCCAGGAGCCAAGTCTCCCTAGTATCCAGGGTTCCTCCCAGCTTGCATCTGCCCACAAGGATCTCATGTACCACTGTCAGGGATCTGGCTGAGATCTCAACAGCTTACGTTTACCACTGTCCTGTGGGGAACAGGATAATCAGTTCTTATCTTGCTTCTTTCAAACTCAGAATCATTGTGACATGAGCCTTTGGGTGGGGACTTTGAAAACTCGTTTTCTCTAAAGAAGCAGTTTTCAAAAAAATTTGACCTTGATCCACAGTAAGAAATACATTTCACATTAAAATGCAGTATATATATGTTAATATGCACACATATATGGAACTGAGATAGGTTTCCATGAAATTTACCCTTACCACATTTGATGAGCTCTAGTGTGGTCCCTTCCATTTCACTTAAAATATATTAATCACACACAGTAAATGTTGTANCCTCCCTCCCAGTGCCTCCTGGGTCCTGTCCTCCTCTGCTCAGTCTCTTCTCTCCAAGAGCTCCCCACCCCTCTGTGCTGTGTGCTCTCCTCGCACTAGCTGCTCAGTGCTCGCTGTCTGGATGAACCAGTTCCTGCACTGTGACCCATAACTGCAGCTCATCTCACTGAAGGGCGTTTCAGCAAGTTTCTGCAGCCACTGCAACTTGGGGGAAACTGACATTTAGTTATGATCTGCAAGTGTGCACTAGGGAAATGTCTTGAGATGGAACTGGCTATAGTTTCCCTCTCCTCACTGCAAATCTGAAATTTATCTCGCAGATGGATACCTCTCTACCCTCAGGCTCCCTCCGGCCAGGTATTCTGCAGCACGGATTTCTTCCTTTGGATGGCTCTCAGCAAATCAGTCCCTGGCCCTGCTCTGCTTCCTCCTCCTGATCCGATGTTGGGACATCCCTAGGAAGTCAGCTCCCTCATCATTCCACCCCCTCTTCCAGAGTGGGGTGGGTATCTTGCACTTCCTCTTTCCAGGAGACCAACAGACTAAGACTGCATTGCCTAGACCCTAACCTACCGCACCATCACCCTGCTGGCCGACATCACACATGCTCACTTCTTTGATTATTCCTTTGCTTCCTGGTCCCTTAGATCTTAGAACAGTGGTTCTCAATTGGAATTGATCCTCCCTGCCCACCTCCCCAGGAAAACATTTGGCAATGACTGGAGACATTTTGGGAAGTGGGATAGAGACTGGAGATGCTGCTATACACCCTACTGTGCACAGGCAGCCACTCACAACAAAAATGTACCTGGCCTCTAAGGTCAGGAGTGCAGAAGTTGCACTACCACCTGCCTCACTGAACTCCTTGAATGCTGCTCCACTGGCTAGTTCATCAAGACCCTTTTGCTGGTCATCCCATCTGTAAATCCACTGGGAAATCTCTTTCCTACCAGGGACTTTTTAACCTCAACTGCAACTGTTGACCCACTTGTGTTCCTGCATACCTGGCTTCCCAGGTCATGCTAGTGGTAAAGAACTCATCTGCCAATGCAGAAGATGTAAGAGACGTGGGTTCCATCCCTGGGTCAGGAAGATCCCCAAAGGAGGGTATGGCGACCCACTCCAGTATTCTTGCCTGGAGAATCCTATGGATAGAGGAGCCTGGCGGGCTATAGTCTGCTGCTGCTGCTGCTAAATCACTTCAGTTGTGTCCGACTCTGTGCGACCCCATAGACAGCAGCCCACCAGGCTCCCCCTTCCCTGGGATTCTCCAGGCAAGAATGGAGTGGATTGCCATTTCCTTCTCCAAAGCATGAAAGTGAAAAGTGAAAGTGAAGTCACTCAGCTGTGTCCAACTCTTAGTGACTCCATGGACTGCAGCCTTCCAGGCTCCTCCATCCATGGGATTTTCCAGGCAAGAGTACTGGAGTGGGGTGCCATTGCCTTCTCCGGGGCTACAGTCTATAGGGTCCCAAAGTGTCAGCCATGACTGAAGCAACTTAGCATGCATGCATATGTACCTGCCTACCACAAGCAGGAGTGGGCTGCCTGACCCTCATTTCTAACCTGGCACTTGCTCTACAGATGTACTGTACTTAGGAATCTGAGGATGCTCAAGGTCTGCCTCATCATCCCTGTGACTGTCCCTTCTACTTCCTGGCGATGTCTTTCATACTACTAGTGGCCCTCCAACTTGTTAACTTGGCCAAACATTTCCGGTTGTATTACTGCTGTCACCTATAAAGCAGTTTAATTCCTCTTAAAAAAATCCCCAGATATCTAAGATATTAGCCCTGAAGGAAAAAAGCATTAGATGGGGATGACTATCTACTGAAAGACATAAAAATAAAGTCTTGAATCAGTGGAGGTGCGTGTGTGTACCTTGTCAACAATTACAAAGATGTGGCTTTTCTCCTAAATTCAATGTCATCCCAATCCAAATCCCAAAAGGATTTTTTCACTTGAAAAAAATGATTCTAAAGTTTATTAGAGCAAATGCATTGTGCTTAGTCACTCAGTTATGTCCGACTCTTTGCAACCCTGTGCACTGTAGCATGCCAGGCTTCTCTGTCCATGGGGATCCTCCAGGCAAGAATACTGGAGTAGGTTACCATGTCCTTCTCCAGGGGAGTTTCCCAAACCCAGGTGTCCCACATTGCAGGCAGATTCTTTACTGTCTGAGCCACCAGGGAAGCCCATCAGAGAGAATAAATATGTAAAAACAGCTAAGAAAATACCTGAAAAAAGAGAAATAAGAAGCAGAGGCTTGGCCTAGTAGACATTAAAAAGAATAATATACCTAATTAAGATTGGGCATTTACAGAAAAACAGAGTTGGAGGACTAACTACCTGATTTACAGATTTACTATGAAACTGCAGTAATCAAGACTGTGGCATTAATGAAAGAATAGACAAAGAGATCAATGGGACAGAATAGAGACCCAAGAAATAGACCCACATAGATATAGTGAGTTGATTTTTGACAAAGGAGCAAAATCAATGGAGTAAATACAGCCTTTTTGCCACATCCTACTGGAATAACTGGATATCCACAGGGAAAAACTACAAATCTAGACACAGGCCTTGTGTGTGTGTGCGTGTGTGTGCTTAGTTGCTTCAGTCGTGTCTGACTCTTTGTGACCCTATGGACTGTATCCCTCCAGGCTCCTCCATCCATGGGATTCTCCAAGCAAGTGTTGGGGTGCTTTAATCGACTGGGACCTGATGATCTGGAGGTGACAATAAGAAAGTGAAAGAGAGAGAGAAGCTGATACTCTCTGGTTTACGCAGAAAACCAATAAAGCCCTTGACACAGGACTTGCATCTCTCACAAAGGCACCGGGAGCCCTCTCAAGGAGGGGTGAAGGCACAGGGCGCCTTCTCGAGAGAGTCTTAGAAGCCTGGGCAGGAGAGTCAGCAAGACGGGTCTCTGTGCTCCAAAGAATAGCTGAGGAGAGAGAGAGAGAAAGAGAAAGAAAGAAAGAAAGAAAGACATGGGGACCCAAGCTCTGATGGAGCAAAGGTGCTTTAATGATTTCTCTGTGAGTATATAAAGGCTGTGGTAAAAGAAGCTGTTTTTCTTCTGTTTTTCTTCTTCACTGTTGTTTCTTTCAACAGTGATAAAGATCAGAAAACCAAATGTACAGCAACTGTCACCAAGGGAACAAGGGATTAATAATGGTCACAAGGTCAAGAGACAATCCATATCTCAAGAAAGGGGATCGAGACTAAGCAGTTTTGTTGTAAAGAGAATGTTTACTAAAGGAGATTCAAGCCTGTCTGACAAAATGACCTCAGTTCTTGGGAGCAGCATGCTGTTCTACTTAAAAAGAAACAAAGGACTTGTGAGAAACAGCATGTAGGAATCCTCCTGTTAAACATTCCCTGACAAGAATACTGGAATAGGTTGCCAGTCCCTCCAGGGAATCTTCCTAACTTGGGGATCGAACTCTTGTNCTGACAAAATGACCTCAGTTCTTGGGAGCAGCATGCTGTTCTACTTAAAAAGAAACAAAGGACTTGTGAGAAACAGCATGTAGGAATCCTCCTGTTAAACATTCCCTGACAAGAATACTGGAATAGGTTGCCAGTCCCTCCAGGGAATCTTCCTAACTTGGGGATCGAACTCTTGTCTATTACATCTCCTGCATTAGCAGGTGGGTTCTTTACCACTAGTGCCACTGGAGAAGCCCAGAGACAGACTTATACCCTCCACAGAAATTAACTGAAAGTGGATCACAAATCTAAATGTAAAATACAAAACCACAAAACTCCCAGAAGATGACAGACGAAAATCTAGATGACCTTGAGTATAGTGATGCCTTTTAAGATTCAACACCAGAAACAGATCCATGAAAGAAATAATTAATAACTGAACCTCATTAAAATGTAAAAAGACACTGTCAAGAGAATGATAAAACAAGCCATGAACTGGGATAACATATTTGAAAAAAAAAAAAAAGAAACACTTACAAAAATGTTCCACATTATATCTCATCAAGAAAATGCAAAGTAAAATGTCATACCACTACACATCTGTTAGACTGGGCCAATATCTGAAACACTGACAGCAACAAATGCAAGCAAGGCTGTGGAGCAGCAGGAACTCCATTTGTTGTTGATAAGGATGCAAAATGGTACAGTCACTTTGGAAGACAGAATTCTGCAAACTAGACATCCCCTTACCATATGATCCAGTAATTTACCCAAAGGAAATGAAAGCTTATGTCCATACAAAAACCTGCACAGGAATGTTTATAGCCATTCATCATTGCAAAGCAACCAAAATGTCCTTCGGTAGCAGAACTGATAAACTGAGGTACATTCAGACAATGGAAGGTTATTCAGCCCGAAAAAGAAGTGAGCTGTCAAGCCTTAAAAAGACATGGAGGAACCCTAAATGCATATTAATAAGTGAAAGCAGCCAATCTGAAAATACTACATACTGTACAACTCCAATGTATGACATTCTGGAAAAGGCAAAATTATGGAGACAATAAAAACATCAGTGGTTGCTGTTTGGAAGATAGGCAGAGGGAGATGAGTAGGCAGAGCGCATAGGATTTTTAGGGCAGAGAAAATACTCCATATGATATTATAATGATAGATATATATCATTATAGATTGTCCAAGAATGCACCACTCTGGTGGGGAATGTTGATAATGGGAGAGACTATAGATGTGTTGTGGGAGGGGATATGTGGGAAATCTCTGTACCTTCCTCTCAATTTTGCTATGAACTTTGAACTGCTCAAAAAAAAGTCAATACTTTTTTAACCTGTAAACTTACTAATATGGAAATAGTCAGGCAGAATGATGTACAGAATAAAATGTGTAAAAATCTATATGACAAAGGTTTGATTTCAAAAAATAAATCAATAGCGTTAGAAAAATCAGCTAAGTATCTGCACAAAATTTAAGGGATCACTCCCTTGGTGGCTCAGCAGTAAAGAATCTGCTTGCAATGCAGGAGGTATGGATTTGATCCTTGGATCAGGAAGATCCCCTGGAAAAGGAAATGGCACCTCTCTCCAGTATTCTTGCCAGGAAAATTCCATGGACAGAGGAGCCTGGAGGGCTACAGTCCATGGATCTGTAAAGAGTTGGAAATGACTGAAATGACTGAGCACACACGCACACATACACCTTAGTATTTACACAAAATTAAGTTTCAAATTAATCATAGATTTAAGGGTAAAAAAACAAGACCCTTAAAATTCTTGAATTGAACATGTNTTCATGTGATTGCTTTGCAACCCTGGGGCTTTGGGCTCTTGCTAATTTGTCTGAATGTCCTCGCATCTTCAGCTACATTAGTAAGAAGTACTATGAGCTGGGCTGGAAAGGTCAACCTTGCCAGAAAGAGATTCTATCCTTGTTAACATCTTGGTTTCATTAGTCTCTACTGTTTCTTTTTCTCTGCAGTTTTTGTTCACTGGGTCTTTGGTTTATTAATTCTTTGATTTACTGACATTCGGGAGGTAGAGACAAAAGAGGAAAAGATTTTAAACTTTGAATTCCCACTGTTTGAGGTACATCATGTGATCCCCCCCACACCTTTGGATTGGAACTATTTGGATAAGACTAAATTTTAACTTTTTCTTTAGTAGATTATCCTTGATATTTTGTTTTATCATTATTCAAATCCACTATAAGTTTGTATGTATCAGATTGTTTTGTATTATAGGATTCTTCAGGCACCAGTGGAGCTTATACAGCCAATTTTATTCAGTGTTCACAATGCACACGTAGATAGCCTGTCACTTTTGATGCTAAAACTCCTTAGGATATGGGGTGGCATAGCTGTTCAGAACGAAGTTATAGTTAGTGGAAAATTAAACTTCATTTTTTGAGGCAATAAAACATCAATGACAAAACCACTAGCAACAATTATTTATAAACCACAGTCCCTTGTAGGATTTCATAGTTAAACAACAGTGAAAAGAAAAACAGAAATGAGAACCTGCCCCTCCTGAGAGTTTACTTTTTTCTCTCTACATTCCCTGGCCGGAAGCCTCAATTTTTCAATTGTAAGTTTTCAGAAGAGCATCATTTTGCATTTCCTGGCCCATCTATCACACAGTGACTCACAGGGTTGGGGTGTGCGGGGCAGGCACATCAGCCTGCTCTAACTGAGAACAGGATGACATGATGTCATAGAGTCAGCTCCACGGAATGCGTCATCCACACAGTATCACCAGGCAGCTCTTGCCTTGATTCTGAATCTCAGAAGATGCTGCAAAACGCTGGAGGGAAAAATCTGTCTTATTGTCTACCGCAGGCATAAATAAAAATCAATTTGATCCTTTGGAGCTACCTCTACTCCCAAAGGATCCCAGGTTCTCAGCTCCTACCCCTGGAGTATTAGTCACATGTCTCTGAAACGTCATCTCCTCTGTACTAGAAAAGGCAGGCCCCTTAAAGGCAGCCCTCTCTATAACAGGGTTTATTTTGAGTGGGATATTAAATAGTGCCTCTAATTAAAATGACAGGGAAAACTGGAGGGAGGGAAAATCTAATTTTCCACATTGGAATTTAAATTTTTCAAATTTATTTTTGGTTGCACTGGGTCTTCGTTGTTGCTCGATGGCTTTCTCCAGTTGTACAAGCAGGGGCTATTCTTTATTGCAGTGTGCAGGCTTCTCATTGTAGTGGCTTCTCTTGTTGTTGAGCACCGCTCTAGAAGCACTGGCTCAGTAGTTGTGGTGTGTGGGCTTAGTTGCCCTGTGGCATGTGGGATCTTCCCTGACCAGGGATCAAACCTGTGTCCCCTGCATTGGCAGAATTCTTAAGCAGTAGACCACCAAGGAAGTCCTCATGTTGAATTTGACCAAGACATAGTAGTTAGTAATCCTCCTTTTTAAAGGACTATATGGTTTAAGCTGAAGAGAACCCTCTTCCGGAGAAGGCAATGGCACCCCACTCCAGTACTCTTGCCTGGAAAATCCCATGGACGGAGGAGCCTGGTAGGTTGCAGTCCATGGGGTCGCTAAGAGTCGGACATGACTGAGCGACTTCACTTTCACTTCTCACTTTCATGCACTGGAGAAGGAAATGGCAACCCACTCCAGTGTTCTTGCCTGGAGAATCCCAGGGATGGGGGAGCCTGGTGGGCTGCCGTCTATGGGGTCACACAGAGTTGGACACGACTGAAGCGACTTAGCAGCAGCAGCAGCAGCAGCAGAACCCTCTTCATTGCAGAAGACACAGTGTGCATTCACACGGACTTGGATTGAATGAAAGGATTCAAGGAAACAAAACAGTTGGAGAAAGGGTTAAAGGTACTTAATAACTAGGAGATAAAATCAACCAGTAGGTTTAAGTGGATGAGAAAGCTATCAGGTCATCATCTGTATGAAAATCTGTGTCTGATGTTTTAGAAATGTTTGTTAGAATTGAATTGGCCATCAAATGACAGGTACAATTTCCTCCTGAAACTCATTAGTGGCCAACCTCTTGAAGATGGAGAATGCTTAAAAGGCCATCCACTCTGTCTTCCATTCAGGTTGAATTGTTTTAAAGCATCTCAGAAAGAGGAGAAGCTACCCTACTGTATGGCTAAACTCAAGAATCCGATTTCCATAAACGTTTTTTTCTGTCTCCACCCCCCTCACCCAATTCTCTGACAGTTAGAGGCTCTGATACTAAATGAGAGAACACTGGAAACCTCCCAGAACTTCACCTATTTAAAGGATTTTGAGTATCATTATTTCATATTTATTCTGAAGAATCAACAGAGCCCTTCTTTGAGGAGATAGCAGAGAGCTGAAGAGCTGACAGCATAGAAAACGGTCACTTAAATCTTTGAACTGTGTAGCCCACAAACTATTGCTAGAAACCAATGACGTTGTAAAGCAACTTCGAATTGGACTTCCAGGTGGTGCCTGTTAGAAGGGCCTAAGAGCAAGGCATCATGGGAGACTGGGCGCCATGATGGTCTCGCTGTCGACTAGGGGGTTGCAAAGCGGCTGCTGCTGTTTTCCTTCTGGTCCCAGAACCATCTGTCTGGCCCACAGGTAGGCTTCTTGGGAGTGGTTAGGATCTGTTGTCATCATTCCATTTTGGGTTTACAAGGGTGGTGTTCCACAGGTTGTTGCTTACTTTGCAGTCTGTCTGTGATCCACGGAAGTTGCCCTTGATGGATGGTGGCATCAGCTTCATTCACTTTTGTGTGCAAACCATTGTGTTAAAGATGACAGGACACGTTAATTTGACCAATTCTTAAATAATTAAAGTAGTGAATTTATTTGTCTCAATAACATATAGTCATAGCAAGTTAAAAACCAAATACCACAATATAATTAATTTTTGGTAACCTTGAACTGACTTCCATTTCTGCCTAGGCTAGCCCTATTTCTAAGAAAAAATAGTATTTTAAAAGCATTCATTCAACAAATATGTTTCCTACCCTTTGGTAGGAAGTACTGTGCTAGGCATTGTATTTGCAATAATAAATAAAGTTGCTTCGTTTCCACAGAGGTGATAGTGTGCAGGAATGCAATATTCTAATGGATTAAAAACCTCTCCTGGAATTGTAGTTCTTTTAGGATATTAAAGGTGCCCGAGGTCTGACTCTTAAGTTCCTGAGAGTTTCAAATCTGGAAATATCAAAATTAAAAATGCACCGGGCGAAGGCAGCCTCTCAGTGTACAGCTTCTTGTTCTCAGTAGACAAGTGCTATTTGACCCTTTGTTTCCCTGTGGTAAAGCAGAAGGGAGAAAGGAGAAAGGCAGCC
>SJYA01002091.1:1079946-1106970 GCA_006410615.1 Neotragus moschatus
AACCCCAACCCTCACCCTCACCCCCACCCCCACAGAGGGCTTCTGGGAACGTCTAACCCACCTCAGCCTTCCCTCATCTTCCCTTAGACTCATAGGTTGGTTTCATATGGTAATTCTCTTACCTGCATCTTTTGATTCCCTGGGATCTTTATAGTGCGGCGTTTGAGATGGTTTACTTATATCTTCAAATACATATTTATAACAAAGTAAGGTCTTTAAAAGTTGTAATGTTCATTAAATTTGGAAAACAGAGGTATGTAGAAAGAAAAAGAAACTGTAATCCGACCACCTAAATGTATCCACCAGTTACATTTTGGTGAACTGTCTCCTAGCCTCTATTTTTCTTTGCATTGTGTTATTTTAAAATGTGAAATCATGACATATATTATGCACACCTTTCTTCCCTTTGCCTTTTGACTTAGCATTGTATTCTAAGCATTTTCCTTAATACAACATTCCTTCAAGGATTCCTTCAGAATCTTTGTTTAATTATGTCCTAATAGTCCATTGAGTGGAGTTGTTTTATTTCACTGTGTTGTCTCCTGCATAGACTTCTAGTTTTTCATGATTATAAACAATGCTAACAATAAAATGAATATTGCTATGTAGATTATTTTAATCTAAAACTGGGAGGATATAAGTTTAAATAAAAATTAACTCATCAAAAGCTCTTGAATAGGACATAAAACTGAGCTTTCCAAGCACCCACTGTGAGGCCCTATCTAGTCCCCCCGCTTCCCTGTTTGAGGAGGGGAGTCTTGCTGCTCCTGTTAGTTTCCCCTTTCCCCCATCAACAGTGGCATTTTCCCCATCCAGCCTTGCCTGAATGAACCCCTCATCTGTTGGATTTAAGAATAACTATAGAGTGTCTTGCGGAGAAGGCAATGGCAACCCACTCCAGTACTCTGGCCTGGAGAAACCCAGAGACGGGGGAGCCTGGTGGGCTGCTGTCTATGGGGTCGCACAGAGTTGGACACGACTGAAGCGACTTAGCAGCAGCAGCAGAGTGTCTTGCTGGAAATGGTTTAGTCAGGCCACATGTTGCTGCTTCTGAATAAAGCACAGACTTTGGCAACCGTCTGATAAATCTGCCTTGAGCTTTCTAGAAACAATTTAGGCCAGAAAGATGTCATTTGGTTGGAGTCAGACATGTTACATTTGCTGACAACTCTACGTTTTTCAGGAAAAGGGACCAGGCCCTCTCCTTAGCAGGCATATTGAGGAGTGGAGTGGGAGGAGAGTGGGCGTTGATGTTCCAAGAGATGTGGCTTGGAAGTGAGGGCAGGCCTAGTAATGGCTCATCTGAAGTCAGCTCGCAGTGTGGCCACCAGCATAGGTTTAGACATGCTCATATGCTTGGTCGGATATCTGGGTGAGGATGCAAATTGAAAAGGGAAGTTCATGCAGAGTATTGTTTCTACTTTGGCTGGTATTTCCTAAGATGGACAGTTGGAACATTAATGATTTTATGGGTCAGTTACGTGCTTTTGAGCTAGACAGTGGCACATAATTCATATGACATGGTGACATGGAAAGTAAGATGTACATGATTTGGAGAGTTTTGCTATTTGATTTTGATATGTAAGTTTTGACCTTGAGAGTTTAGCAACTACCAAGACTAGTGAGCAAGAGGAAACATCCCTGCTATCCCATCCTCCTGTGAGCATCCAGGGCTTCTTTGTATCACAGGCTGGAGCTGCTCCAGGGGGGGAGGGCGGGGCAAGAACAGTGTGTGCGTGTGTGTATGTGGATGTGACTCTGCAGACCTGTGTTCACCTGTCACTGGAGCTCCCCTGGAGGTACCTGAATTTGGTCAAGGGTGAGGGCATATTGCTTGGCCCTGTGTAAACTGTAATATTATTAGTCAGGGCCACCTGGGAAAAATGTCTTCTCTGAACCACCTGTGTGATTCCTCTCACCCAAGAAGCAGTGGGCAGCAATTGGTGACCAGAGTGGCTGATTCTCAAATGCCAACCCATTCCAACCCACCACTTTTTCAGGAATGGTGCTAAGGCCCTGGGAAAGCACGGGCAATTACACCCTGCCTGCTAAGATGGGCAGGTGCCCCCCTGCATCTCTGCTGACTCCCCGCCCCAACCTCCTTCCCTCCACCCCTACCTGAACCTCTGCTGTCAGCAGGAGATCCACTCCCTGCTGACCTGCTTTCTGGTTCGGTAGGAAGAAGCTCTCCCTTTCCTAATCATTTTCCACATGCACAACTGTCAAGTTACATAGAGACCAAAAAATAAAAGGGGTTTGAAGAGAGGTGCAGGCAGCTACATGTGTGTATAATTGCAACTTTCTTTGCAGTACATCTCCACAGAAGGGTTTGCTTGTTTAAACCTCAGAGGTCATGAGAGCCTTACAGGATGAGACTAGATCACTCCCACCAGCACCTCCATCATCATTCCTGAGGCATCTTCCTATCCTGGCTCTGTACTGTGGGATAGATGGATGATCTTGTTTTTTCTTGCTGCTGATCGAATAGAAAGGATTCGGGGTGTTATTCACAGTGCAAAGTAAGTTCTTGTCTTAGATGCCAAAAGCTATAATGTCCACTCAGTTTGATTTTAGTGGGGGAACTGAGGCACTCCTCTCAAAGCTGACTCTTCTATTTTAGCTGCTTACATGAGCCAAACTCAGCAGGATTGACTCAAGTCCCCTCTTTGTTTAACATGTCTAGTCTCAACCATACGGTTACCCTCAACTTGACAGTTTAGTTTTCGCCAGGCCATGCCTGAATTTACCCTGAAATGCTTCCGTGAAACCCTGAAGTTATTGCTGGATGGAATCAGACCATGGACTGAAGAGGGCCCATGTTAGGAGGGGGAGAGCTTGATTTGAAGAAGGAGGTTGAGATAGGTGGATGATTGTGATGTCAAAGAGGAGTTGTTGGTTTTTTGTTTGTGCTTTTTGGGTTTACAAGGGAGGAGGAGTCGTGTCTAGAAGCAGTAGCGGGAAATACTCATGAAGAATACCCATGGTGTGTGGGAAGCCAGTGAATGAGCAACCTCCCTGAGATGCCTTCAGAGAAGGTGATATCTGTTCACTCAGTGCATACATATTGCACATGTCTAGGTGCTGGGAACACGAGGTAGTACGTGCCTCATGACCAAGGGCAAGAAGAGTGAAGCTGTGCTGAGATCAGCGCCATCCCAGCCAGCATTCAGCCAAGTCCAGGAGGGCCGGTCAGGTGCAGGAGAGCTCCCTGGGGTCTGAGTGTCCAGTCATCCATTTACAGTGGACAGGGGTCCAGGGCAGGAGGGGAGAGTGTTGGAGAGAGAGAGCAGAGAGGGTCAGGTGAGGGGACCCAGGAAGCCCCTCCCTTGTCTCTATTTTCTCTTGTCTACAGACGCTTCCTGCTCCCTTTCTCTACACTGGCTTTCTCTACTTCTCAGTCCACTTAGCAGAAAATGACTGTATTCACAGCTCTTGGGTCTTTGTATCTCCTCTTTTCCAGGGGCCAGCCCAGACTGAAACTGGACACTCTTAGCCCTGACTCCAAATTTCCAGCTCTGGCCCAGACTAGGTCACCATAGCCAGGGGGGTGGGTTACAGAGTACAAGTATGCCCAGTATGCCTAGCCTGGCAAGGGGACCTGCTGAGAGTTAGGTGAACAGCCTGCAAGATGTCTTCCCCTGGCCACTTTCCAGAGGCGTAAGGGTTGGGAAGGATGTTGGGTGTGAGTCTTCCTGTCTGGAGTTTGTGTGGGAGCAAAAGCTGCCGTTAGGCTTCCTGGCATATCGCTGCTACTGCCTGAAGCCTGCTTCAGATGACTCCAGAGGCAGAAAAGTATCCTCAGCCTGATCAGATTAACCTTAACAGTAAAGAGACAGTTTTACATCCCTGCTCTAGTACTGAAAGGAGTCTATGTTGATTTTACTTCTCCTGAGCAGTTCAGCATTAATTGGCAACATGTTTTTCTTCATAAAGAATATGAAGTGTATCTTTGATCCAGATGAAAAATTTATATCTGAAATGATAACACTATTGATCTGATCTCTCCCTCCCCGCAGCACCGCCCCTCGCCGCAGCAGCTAAGCCTTATAGACGCACAGTTCTCTTCTTGCAGCATAGGAGTCCCCTTTGTTTTTAGACACGCCCTTTGGTCCTCCAGAGGCAATCCATCAGAGCTGGTGCAGCTGCTGGTGTCCCTGGGTTGCTAGGTCTGCATCACTCTCCTCATTCCCTGGTGTTGACAGCAAGACCAGCCCTGTAACTGATGATGGCAGCTATGGCCTTTGATGTCTGATGAATGGAGCTTGGGCCCAGGTTTATGGATTATATTGTGAATGGGATACAGTCAAAACTCAACCCTTAGGTCCTTGGGTTGACACACCCTGCTTGGACAGACCTTGTCAATAAGACAAGAAGAATCTGTTAGAGAAGATGGAAGAGGCCTCCAGGGGCAGAGGAAATAAATCAAGCTTAATACCTTGTAGTCATTTACTCCATTCATTTGTAAGTTTAGGTTTTCAACATGATATCATTGACTTAATGCAAAGTAGTCATCTATTGAATCCCACCCTCAGGGAGCTTTCCATCCACTAGTGAGCCATTTCCGATTGCCAAGTCCTTCAGTGGGGAGTAGAGGCATTAGGAAAGAATTTAGCATATGTACTGACTTGCACCTCTGGGGAGATGAGATATCTCCAGGAGAGGGTGGTGAGTAAGCATAAATGCGAAGATGAGCAGGAGACGGGAGAGCAAGGTGTCTGAGAGGCTCTCTGGAAGCTGGAAGCACAGGAGTCGGGGTGGCCTGGGACTGGAACAGGAGCCGTGCTGTACTGAGCACGATGCCCAGACTTCCTCCCAAAGGGGATGGGAGCCGAGGGAACACTCTAAACAGTGGAGAGGGCTGAAGGCTCTTCTCCTCCCTGAGTACTTCCAGTTCTTCCTGCAGGGTCAACATTAAATAGCACAAGTCCACCTTTGTGAATGTTCCCAGAATAGTCTCATTTTATCCATGTGAAGGATTTAGAAGTGAATTAAAATGAAGAAAGTACACGTGTTTGGTCTTGTCTCCAGGCACAGCCAAGGTCCTTTCTTAGCTTCCTCTTTTTATTTACTCAGTTCCTGCAAACCCCTGGAACTCAAGCGCTAGACTCTGGTCTAGCAGGGCCTCTGGCCTTGGCACAGTGAATGACTTTGGAAGAAATCTCTGCTCGCCTGGTGAAAGCTGGGTTCCTTGCTTGGGAGGCATGCAGGAACCTGTATCATTCCTGCACAATCTATAGAAAGTGTGGGGCAGGACCCAAGGCATATCTGTCATGGTGAGGCTACACGTGGATCCCCATGGGGCCCAATCTGCTGGAGGGTTACTGGAGTACAGGGAGATTATTTTCGTCTCTCTGGAGCTGCTTCATTCTGTGCTTCCACTCAGGTGGCCTCCTTGCCTCATCCCACTGTTTGCATCAGCGGGTAGGCAGCAGGGGGTGGGGGGAATGATTGAGGAAGATTCCAGTTATGTCAGTAAGATCAGTGTATGTGCTCTATGCTAGAAGTGAAAGAGTACAAAATTAAGGTCTGGTCAGTTCAAAGTTTTATTTCTAACTTTGATTAGCTGAAGACCAGAGGATATTGAAGGTAACTGAGTCAAGAATATGGGTGCTGGAAGTGAGATGAGCCAACCGGGCTGGAATGCTGGATCTGCCATCATTTGAGCATTTGGCAGATAAAGCCTCAGTTTCTTCTCCAATAGTGTGGACAAGGTGCCTATTCAGAAGGTTGCTGTGAAAGCTTTGCTTTTCTAGCTTTGTTGAGATGTAATTGACATATCACACTGTATAAGTTTAAGATGTACAATGTGATGATTTATACAGTTGACTCATTGGAAAAGACTCTGATGCTGGGAGGGATTGGGGGCAGGAGGAGAGGGAGGTGACAGAGGATGAGATGGCTGGATGGCATCACTGACTCGATGGGCTGAGTCTGAGTGAACTCCGGGAATTGTTGATGGACAGGGAGGCCTGGTGTGCTGCGATTCGTGGGGTCGCAAAGAGTCAGACATGACTGAGTGACTGAATGAATGAATGATACTGTAAAATGATTACCACGATGAGACTGATTAACCTATCCATCACTTCATATAGTTATAATATATTTGTGTGAGGTGAGAACACTTAAGATTTTCTCTTAGCAGCTTTCAAGTAGATAATACAGTGTTATTAACTATAGTCACCATACTATAGGACTTCCCTGGTGGCTCAGATGGTAAAGCATCTGTCTACAATGCTGGAGACCTCGGTTCAGTCCCTGGGTTGGGAAGATCCCCTGGAGAAGGAAATGGCAATCCACTCCAGTACTATTGCCTGGAAAACCCTATGAAAAAAGGAGCCTGGAAGATACAGTCCATGGGGTCACAAAGAGTCGGACATGACTGAGTGACTTCACTTCACTTCACCATACTGTATATTAGATACCTAGAGCTCATTCATCTTATAACAGGAAGTTTGTACTCTTAGACTATCATATCCTTAATTCCCCCAGCCCCTAACACCTGGCAATAACCATTCTAATCTCTGTTTCTGTGAGTTTGGCTTTTTTTTTTTTTTTTAAAGATCCCACATATTAGTGATACTATTTGATATTTATCTTTCTCTGTTTGACTCATTTCACTTAACATAATGCCCTCAAACTCCATCCATGTTGTCACAAATGGCAGGATTCCCTTCTTTTTATGGCTGAATAATATTCCATCGTATATGTGTGTGTGTGCAGAGATGTGTGTAGGTGTGGGTGTGTCTTCTTTATCCATTCATCTGTTGATGGACACCCAGGTTATTTCCATATCTTACCATTTTGAATAATGCTGCAATGAATATGGTGCGGGAGCAAATATCCCTTCAAGATTGTGATTTTATTTCCTTATGATCTATACCCAGAAGTAGGATTGCTAGATAATATGATAGCTCTATTTTTAATTTTTTGAGGAAACTCCATACTGTTTTCCAAAGTGGCTGCACCAATTTATGTTCCCACCAGCAGTGCACAAGGGTTTCTTTTCTTCCACATCCTTATCACACTTGTTATCTCTTGCCGTTTTGATAATAGCCATTTTAATACATGTGAGTTGGTATCTCACTGTGATTTTGATGTGTAGCTCCTTGATGATTAATGACGTTAAACATCTTTTCATTTACCTGTTAGCCATTTGTAGGGCATCTTTTGGAAAAATGGATATTCAAGTCCATTGGTCATTTCTTAATAAGATTTTTTTTTTTTTTGCTATTGGCTTGTATTAGTTCCTTATATATTTTGAATATTGATTCCTATGTGATACATGGTTTTCAGATATTTTCTCCCATTTTGTATGTTGTATCTTCATTCTGTCAATTATTTCTTTTACTGTGCAGAAGCATTTTAGTTTGATCCAGTCTCACTTGTTTGTTTTTGAGTTTGTTGCTTGTGCTTTTGGTATCACATCCCCCAAATTGTTGCCACAACAGATGTCAAGGAACTTTCCCCATATATTTTAGTCTAGGAGTTTTATAATTTCAGACTGCTGCTGCTAAGTCGTTTCAGTCGTGTCTGACTCTGTGCGACCCCAGATACGACAGCCCACCAGGCTCCCCCGTCCCTGGGATTCTCCAGGAAAGAACATTGGAGTGGGTTGCCATTTCCTTCTCCAATAATCTTAGACATTTAAGTCTTTAATTCATTTCAAGTGAATTTTTGAGAGCAATGTAAGATAGGGGTCTATTTTCATTTTTTTACATGTGACTGTACAATTTTCCCAACACCATTTATTGAAAAGACTGTCCTTTCCCTATTGAGTGTTCTTGGTTCCCTTTTCAAACATTAGTTGACAGTATATGTGTGAGCTTATTTCTGGGCTCTTAATTCTATTTCATTGGTCTATATATCTGCTTTTATGACAGTAATATGCTATTTTGATTACTGTAGCTTTGTAATATAGTTTGAAATCAGGAAGTGAAATGCCTCGGCTTTCTTAGTCTTTCTCAAGATTGCTTTGGCTATTCTGGGTGTTTTGTGTTTCCATATCAATTTTAGGATTGTGTTTTCTATTTCTGTAAATAATGGCATTGGAATTTTCATAAGGATTGCATTGTATCTCTAGATGACTTTGGATAGTATGGACATTTTAACAGTATTCTTCTGATCCACCAACATGGGATATCTTTCTGTTTGTTGTGTCTTCAATTTCTTTCATCAATCTCATAGGTTTCAGTGCATATATATTTAATTCTCCAGGTTACATTTATTCCCAAGTATTTAATTGTTTTTGATGCTATTGTAAATGGGATTGTTTATTTCTTGTTCAAATATTTAGTGTTAATATATAGAAACGCAACTAATTTTCATGTATTACTTTTGTATCCTGGAGTGTTACTGAATTTGTTTATTAGTTTTAACAGTTTTTTTGTAGAAGAGTCTTCAGGTTTTCTATATATACAATTATGTCATATTAAGAGATAATTTTAGTTCTTTTCCTATGTGCATGCCTTTTCTTTTTTTTGCCAAAGTGCTCCAGCTAAGACTACTCTGATGGCTTGATGGTACTTAGCAGGTGCTCAATAAATGACCACAATTATTATTAATGAAATGATACATAATGGAAAGCTAGCCTTTATTACCAGAATGACCAGTGGAAGACAGCAAAGGCCATAAGGATGGCGAACGCATACCCTCATGAACATTGAAGAATCTCTGCGGAAGGGGAGGAGGGGAGATTTTTCCTCAGTGGACACCTTTCCGCCTGTGCTGCATTGTTCCTCTCCACCTGACTGTGCACTTGGCTTTCACCATGAAGGACCTGAGCACATCAGAAGGAAGTGTATGAAACAAACTGGCATTGTGCTGCCCAAGCTCACCAGAGCACGTCTCAGGAACAAAGGAGTGACTCCACCCCGGCATTCACTGACGGGGCTCCCTTGGGTGAGCAGCTGCGTGGAGACGACAGCCCTGCTTCACAGTTCTTTCAGTTGGGGATAAAAAGGTCAATACAGGTGTGCCAGCTACTGAAGGACAGTTGTGGCTTACTTCCAAAGGAACCTTCAGCATTATTATCAGAGCTCAGGTGGAAGTTGAAGTGAAGCGTTAGTTGCTCAGTCATGTCGGACTCTTTGCAACTCCGTGGACTGTAGCCCACCAGGCTCTTCTACCCTTGGAATTCTTCAGGCAAGAATACTGGAATGGGTTACCATTCCCTTCTCCAGGGGATCTTCTGACCCAGGGATCAACCCTGCGTCTCCTGCATTGCAGGCAGATTAGTTAGTGGTTTTATTTTAAAACTTGCTTTGAGAAGGCTAGGTGCTACAGACAGAAGCAAAGGGCTTGCCACCTAGCAATGCTCCTGACTGCTCCAGCCATGACAGGAGTGTCGGGTGGCAGCTCCAAGTGGCCTTTGACATGCAGGAAGTGCGAACGTGGAGAAGCAGTGACAGCGACAGCCTTGCAACTTCCCATCCATATGCTGGAGAAGTGAGGTTGCTGTCCACCTCAGGGATCTTTGTCTAGAAGAAGAGGTTCACAGGGCTCAGAGGAAGGTCATTGAGGAAAACAACCAGAAAAAGATCTTCCTTCATTTTGGCAACTGTTCATGCACTTAGCTTGAAAGATGACATTCAGGGCAAAGGTTTGGAGCCCTGAAGTTTCACCCCGTGGGTCCCTGTCTTTGCTGAAGTTTCCAGCTGTCGAGACCAGGCTGATATGAGAGACAAATGGACTACGTCTGCCAGCTCACTTAGTTGTCCTTGAGGCTAGAGTCTGGACAGAGGTCACTCAAGCCTGCTGACCGTGTGTTCCCTTGTAATCCTGTGGTGAAGGCAGGCAATGGGGCCAGCGGCACAGCTGGCAGAATCCATCACCATCTGCCTTCATTCATCAACAAACATCTGATGCCTATGATGTGCCCAGCACTGGGCTGAGTAGAATCTGGAGCTCTGGAGATGAAAGTCCTGATTCCTTGATCTACGTGAACA
Source organism: Neotragus moschatus (assembly GCA_006410615.1). NCBI lineage: Eukaryota > Metazoa > Chordata > Mammalia > Artiodactyla > Bovidae > Neotragus > Neotragus moschatus. The sequence goes on from SJYA01002091.1 coordinate 1,089,891, forward strand.
AATGGACTTGATGATACAGTGTGACGAGGACTCGACACCAGAGAAGCAGAGGGGAAAGGGCACCCAGCCCAGCTGAGCCAGGAGGAGGCAATCAATTTGCCCCAAAAGATACATGGAAGTCCTAACCTCAGAATGTGGTCTTATTTGGACTAGAGTCTTTAAGGAGATAATCAGGTTAAAATGAGGTCATTAGGGTGAGGTGGGCTCTAACCCAATATATGTACTTATTGAAAGGGGAAGGTTTAGACACAAAGGCACACACCCATACAAGGATAACGCCATGAGAAGACTGGAATTACGCTGCCACAAGCCAAATAAACCTGGAGAGAGTCCTGGAAGGGGTCCTCCTATCTCATCTCCAGAGGGCACATAGCCCTGCAGACACCTTGCTTCAGACTTCCAGCCTCCACGATGTGAGACAGTGAATTTCCATTCTCAGCCAACCAGCTTGTAGCACATCGTTGTAGCAGGAACTGAGAAACTAATATAAGGACTGAGGGGTTATACAGGTGGAGAAGAGGGGAAGGGAGCCCCCAGCCGAGGAGGGGAGGTAGGGACATGGGGCGATGTTTGTTTCTACAGTCGGAGGCACACAAGAACAGGCAGGGTGGAGCTGTCGGAGGACTGCCCTGACCAAGATGCATCTCAGTTTCAGTCCCACTGTTCTGCTGGCTAATGCTGTGTGATGTCAAGAAAGTTTCTTAACCTTTCTGAGCCTCCTTTCTGATCCTCAGTTTCTGCATCATAATATGGGGCTAATAATGCTTTCCTTATGAGGACTGAACGATCTATGGAAACTCATAGAATATACTCCATGAGTAAAGCTGTTAACATTACCACTGCCAAGTTGAATGTGTTGATTGACAGTAGGCAAATGTTTATGAAAAGCACCCTATGTGAATATCTGTGCTGCCTTACTTATCCCCACCACAACCCTGGAAGGAAGGCGTTATTACTCTTGTTTTAAGGTAAGGAACTATAGACTTAGAGAATTTAAGGAAGTTGCCTAGGATACCTAGCCCCCATCTAGTTGCCTTTAAGAGTTTTTTTTTTTTAAGTGTTTTAAGGAGAACTCTGTGACTCCATAGTCAGCAGCCCNGTGCTGCCTTACTTATCCCCACCACAACCCTGGAAGGAAGGCGTTATTACTCTTGTTTTAAGGTAAGGAACTATAGACTTAGAGAATTTAAGGAAGTTGCCTAGGATACCTAGCCCCCATCTAGTTGCCTTTAAGAGTTTTTTTTTTTTAAGTGTTTTAAGGAGAACTCTGTGACTCCATAGTCAGCAGCCCACCAGGCTCTGTCGTCTCTGGATTCTCCAGGCAAGAACACTGGAGTGGGTTGCCATTTCCTTCTCCAATGCATGAAAGTGAAAAGTCAAAGTGAAGTCACTCAGTCGCGACCAACTCTTTGCGACCCCATGGACTGCAGCCTGCCAGGCTCCTCCGCCCATGGGATTTTACAGGCAAGAGTACTGGAGTGGGGTGCCAGTGCCTTCTCCAATAGGTAAAGAATCTGCCTGCAGTGCGGGAGACCTGGGTTTGATCCTCGGGTTGGGAAGATCCCCTGGAGAAGGAAATGGCAACCCATTCCAGTACTCTTGCCTAGAAAATTCCATGGATGGAGGAGCCTGGTGGGCTACAGTCCATGGGGTTGCAAAGAGTCAGACACGAATGAGACTTCACTCACTCACTCATAGTAATAGTAATTGTAAAAGTAATAGATACCCTGTACTGGACAGCTTTTTGTGTTAGGCATTGGCCCACTCTAGTATTCTTGCCTGGAAAATTCCACGGACAGAGGAGCCTGGTGGGCTACAGTCCATGGAGTTTCAAGTAGTTGGACATGACTGAGCATTTTACGTGAATGATCTGACATTCTTTAAAACAGTCAACAGGAGAGGTATTCTAATTATGTTTATTCTATCGGTGAGAATGCCAAAGCTTAGAGAGTTTCTTTAGCAAGGTGAGAGTCCAGAATTCCCTAGACAAGGACAGGAAACTGTTTAATTGTTTGATATACAAGTGGGCATTGAATGGCTGCCATCTCCCAATGGTATGTGAGGCCCCGAGGATTCCATGATGTACAGACAGGGTTGCTGCCCTCCTGAGCCCAGGAATCTTGCAGGAGAGGCAGGCACACACAGCCGGACGTGACTTGGATCTTGGTCTCTTGTCTCTAACTTGGATTCTTTCTCCTATGGAGACTGAGAGGGAGCTACAGGTTACCTCCCAGCCTGTTAGGCCAGTCTTAGGCCATTCTTATTTTTGTAAAAGACAGATGGAATTTCATCAGAGCAATGGCCTCGTTTTCTGGACTGGAGTTGTTTATTTTTGTTTTAGCTATAGAACTCTGCCTTGAAACAGAATCTTCTGTAGGAGCCCAACTTTGAAACAGAACAAAGCTGGCACTTTCTGGTTGAAGGTGGGGGAGGTGGGTATTCCCTCATCTCTGATGCTGCTGGGGCAGGGGGGTGCCTGTCCAGACTGAGGGCAGCCTGCTTTGAAGGTGCAACTGAAGATCATACATGAGGCTTAGGAGTGGAGAACAGGCATTCAGGCATTTTCATTCAAGGAAGTGATCCAATTTGGGAAAAATTTTGTTCTTTTGATTGATTCTCTCTCTCCCTTGGGTTTCATCATCTTTTACATTATTAATGAAAGAGTCTTTGGGCCTAGAAAAAGAAAACAACAGTCTCAAAGGCCCTTGCTGAATCACCTAACTTCGGAGAAAACAAAACAGAACTTTAGGTCCCGCCCTGATGCTCCAGGCCAGTTGTATTTATCTGGGACTTATCACCCCCTGCCCAGAAGCCTTCCATCCTCTACACCTGCCCAGAAGACTTATCACCCTCTGCTGCTGCTGCTGCTCAGTCAATTCAGTTGTGTCCGACTCTGTGTGACCCCATAGATGGCAGCCCACCAGGCTCCTCTATCCCTGGGATTCTCCAGGCAAGAATACTGGAGTGGGTTGCCATTGCCTTCTCCTGCCCAATTACAAATGTCATCTCAACTAAAGAATACCCAAAACACTCCTCCTGATTAACGTTTCCCTNTTCAGTTGTGTCCGACTCTGTGTGACCCCATAGATGGCAGCCCACCAGGCTCCTCTATCCCTGGGATTCTTCAGGCAAGAATACTGGAGTGGGTTGCCATTGCCTTCTCCTGCCCAATTACAAATGTCATCTCAACTAAAGAATACCCAAAACACTCCTCCTGATTAACGTTTCCCTTATCGCTTCCATAAACCTCCCTATAAATATGGAGCCTCCCTGATCCCTCTCAGCCTGGTCCTTAGGCCAACTGTCGCCCCTCCTTGCCTGAATAAAGGTAACCTACTTCCGTTGAGGTCGTCTCTCCTTTTCTGCCTCGGCCCAAACCATATCTTACAATTATTGCTTACTATCATCTTTACGTGAAGGTTGATAGGGAAGGTCAATGTTGTTAGTTAACAGCTGAAAAAAGGCTTATTTGGGAGGAGGCTGGAAATGGGAATAAGACATGGGGATTTTCCATTGATTGGGTTTATCTGAGCTCTGCCAATGCATTGACCATAGAGAACCTGGGGCTGTTGCAAAGTTGAGGGCATTTTTTCCCCATTCATTCANTGAGATGGCTGGATGGCATCACTGACTCGATGGACATGAGTCTAAGTGAACTCCGGGAGTTGGTGATGGGAGGCCTGGCGTGCTGCGATTCATGGGGTCACAAAGAGCCAGACATGACTGAGTGACTGAACTGAACTAAAAGTCATTGCAGGACAATTAAACCCAGTTTTCCTAGAAAGACTGTCTTTGGACACAGCATGGCACTGAGGGGCTATGTTGACCTCTTGAAGATTGGTTCCATTTTGTGACCATTAAGGATAAGGAGGTACCTTTGCAACTGACCATGAAATTGATCATTTATAACTTTCTCTTGATATATCTACCATAACTAGTTGGTGAAGGCAAATCAGTTAAAAAAGAGGGAAGTAGATTATTAGAGTGAATGAACACATATAGAGAATGATGAATGTCTGTTCTGTTACCTAAACTGATGTTAAAATCTGACGTGATAAATAGTGAGAGTGAAGAAAAGTTAGCAGAACCATTTGTTCCAGCTTAAAAAAAAAGTCATAAAAAGTCACTGTATTAAGTTATCTTTGCCATCAGCAATACAACACATTGGAATAAGCAAAGGCTTTGGATTAGTATAGAAGTTGATTGAAATGCTCACTTATTGCAGCTCACCATTGCAACTCAGTGCAATCATTGAAACAATGCAAAAGTGACAAATTTGATTTTCTTGGGCTCCAAAATCACTGAAGATGGTGACTGAAGCCATGAAANACATTGGAATAAGCAAAGGCTTTGGATTAGTATAGAAGTTGATTGAAATGCTCACTTATTGCAGCTCACCATTGCAACTCAGTGCAATCATTGAAACAATGCAAAAGTGACAAATTTGATTTTCTTGGGCTCCAAAATCACTGAAGATGGTGACTGAAGCCATGAAATTAAAAGATCCTTGCTCCTTGGAAGAAAAGCTATGACCAACCTAGACAGCATATTAAAAAGCAGAGACATTACTTTGCTGACTAAGTTTTGTCTTGTCAAAGCTATAGTTTTTCCAGTAGTCATGTATGGATGTGAGAGTTGGACCATAAAGAAAGCTGAGCACTGAAGAATTGGTGCCTTTGAACTGTGGTGTTGGAGAAGACTCTTGAGAGTCCCTTGGACTGCAAGGAGATTCAACCAGTCCATCCTAAAGGAAATCAGTCCTGAATATTCATTGGAAGGACTGATCCTGAAGCCCCAATACTTGTGGCCACCTGATGTGAAGAACTGATTCACTGGAAAAGACCCTGATGCTAGGAAAGACTCAAAGCAGGAGCAGAAGGGGATGACAGAGGGTGAGATGGTTGGATGGCATCCCTAACTAAATGGACATGAGTTTGAGCAAGTTCTGGGAGTTGGTGACGGACAGAGAAGCCTCATATGGGTCCATGGGGTCACAAAGAGTTGGACACGACTGAGCAACTGAACTGAACTGATTGCAGCTCACTTATGATATGGGGTGAAGTATTACAACTGTTAGAAACCTTTGTGTCTCATCAGTGAAGTAGCCAATAGTTGCAGATATTCAGAACTGTGGGTTGTTACTGTGGAGAATATGTGCAAATTGCCTGGTACATCACATTCATGTGACACAATTTGCTGGAATGAGTGAATTTAACTCAGATGACCATTATATCTACTACTATGGGCAAGAATCCCTTAGAAGAAATGAAGTAGCCCTCATAGTCAGCAAAACAGTCCAAAATGCAGTACTTGGATGCAGTCTCAAAAATGATAGAATGATCTCTGTTTGTTTCCAAGGCAAACCATTCAGTATCATGGTAATCCAAGCCCCAGCCAATAATGCTGAAAAAGCTGAAGTTGAACAGTTCTATGAAGACCTATAAGACCTTCTAGAACTAACACCGAAAAAAGATGTCCTTATCATTACAGGGGACTGGAATGCAAAAGTAGGAAGTCAAGATATAACTGGAGTAACAGGCATATTTGGCCTTGGAGTACAAAACAAAGCAGGGCTAAGGCTGACAGAGCTTTGTCAAGAGAATGCTCTGGTCATAGCAAACACCCTCTTTCAGCAATATAAGAGAAGACTCTACACATGGGCATCACCAGATGGTCAATACCAAAATCAGATTGATTACATTCTTTGTAGCCAAAGATGGAGAAGCTCTATACAGTCAGCAAAGACAAGACTGGGAGCTGACTGTGGCACAGACCATGAACTCTTATTGCCAAATTCAGACTTAAATCGAAGAAAGTAGGGAAAACAACTAGACCATTCAGGTATGACCTAAATCAAATCCCTTGTGATTATAGAGTAGAGGTGACAAATAGATTCAAGGGATTAGATTTGATAGAGTACCTGAAGAATTATGGACAGAGGTTTGTGACATTGTACAGGAGGCAGTGGTAAAGACCACCCCCAAGAAAAAGAAACGCAAAAAGGCAAAATGGTTGTCTGAGGAGGCCTTACAAATGGCTAAGAAAAGAGGAGAAGCAAACAGCAAAGGAGGAAAGGAAAGATCTACTTATTTGTATGCAGAGTTTCAAAGAATAGCAAGGATAGATAGAAAGCCTTCCTCAGTGATCAGCGCAAAGAAATAGAGGGAAAAAATAGAATGAGAAAGATGAGAGATCTCTTCACTAAAATTAGAGATACCAAGGGAACATTTCATGCAATGATAGGCACAATAAAGGACAGAAATGGTATGGACCTAACAGAAGCAGAAGAGATTAAGAAGAGGTGTCAAGAATACACAGAAGAATACACATACAAAAAAGATCTTCATGACCCAGATAACCACGCTGATGTGATCACTCACCTAGAGCCAGACATCCTGGAATGCGAAGTCAAGTGGGCCTTAGGAAGCATCACTACAAACAAAGCTGGAGGTGATGGAATTCCAATTGAGGTATTTCAAATCCTGAAAGATGTTGTTGTGAAAGTGCTGCACTCAATATGCCAGCAAATTGGGAAAACCCAGCAGTGGCCACGGGCCTGGAAAAGATCAGTTTTCATTCCAATCCCAAAGAAAGGCAATGCCAAAGAATGCTCAAATTGCCACACAATTGCACTCATCTCACACACTAGCAAAGTAATGCTCAAAATTGTCCAAGCCAGGCTTTAACAATACATGAATCGTGAACTTCAGATGTTCAAGCTGGTTTTAGAAAAGGCAGAGGAACCAGAGATCAAATTGCCAACATCCATTGGATCTGAAGAAGCAAGAGAGTTCCAGAAAAACATCTACTTCTGTTTTATTGACTATGCCAAAGCCTTTGGCTATATGGATCACAACAAAATGTGGAAAAGTCTTTAAGGAGGTGGGAAATACCAGACCACCTGACCTGCCTCCTGAGAAACCTCTATGCAGGTCAGGAAGCAACAGTTAGAACTGGACATGAAACAACAGACTGGTTCCAAATCAGGAAAGGAGTATGTCAAGGCTGTATCTTGTCACCATGCTTATTTAACTTATATGCAGAGTACATCATGTGAAATGCCAGGCTGGATGAACACAAGCTGGAATCAAGATTGCTAGGAATAATATCAATAACCTCAGATATGCAAATGATACCACCCTTAATGGCAGAAAGCAAAGAACTATAGAGCCTCCTGATGAAAGTGAAACAAGGAGAGTGAAAAAGCTGACTTAAAACTCAACATTCAGAAAACTCAGATCATGTATCTGGTCCTATCACTTCATGGCAAATAGATGGGGAAACAGTGGAAGCAGTGAGAGACTTTATTTTCTGGGGCTTCAAAATCACTGCAGATGGTGACTGAAGCCATGAAATTAAAAGATGCTTGCTCCTTGGAAGAAAATCTATGACCTACCTAGATAGCATATTAAAAAGCAGAGATATTACTTTGCCAAAAAAGGTCCATATAGTCAAAGCTATGGTATTTCCAGTGGTCATGTATGGATGTGAAAGTTGGATCATAAAGAAAGCTGAGTGCCGAAGAATTGATGCTTTTGAACTGTGGTGTTGGAGGACTCTTGAGAATCCCTTGGACTGCAAGGAGGTTTAACCAGTCCATTGTAAAGGAAATCAGTCCTGAATATGCATTGGAAGGACTGACACTGAAGTTCCTGTACTTTTGTCTAATACTTGATGTGAAGAACTGACTCACTGGAAAAGACCCTGATACTGGGAAAGATTGAAGGCAGAAGGCGTAGGGGACAACAGGGGATAAGGTGATTGGATGGCATCACTGACTCAATGGACATGAGTTTGAGCAAGTTACCTGAGTTATTGATGGACAGAGAAACCTGGCATGTTGCAGTCCATGGGGTCTCAAAAAGTCAGACACAACTGAGCAACTGAACTGACTGACTTTCATTTAGATCGGTAGACTTTGTAAAGTAGATTACCCTATAATGTGGGTGGGCCTTATCAGCTCAGTTGAAAGCCTTCAGAGAAAAGGACTGCGATCCCCAGAGGATGCAAAAATTCTGTGTTCAGAGTGAGACTGGTCAAGCTGCAATGTCAGTTTTTCCCTGGGTCTACAGTCTACCAACCTCCACTGTAGATTTGGGACTTAACTGGCTTCCAAAGTTGCATTAAGGAATTCCTTAAAATAAATCTTTATTTCTCTCATTCTTTTTCATTTATTGTCTCCACCCCTACCCATGATCTCTCTCTCTTTATCTTTTACTGGTTCTGTTTGTCTCTAGAATCCTAACTAATATGCTCAGATGAAATATTGATTTGATTTGTAGTAACGTTATAGGTGACAAGTTCACCTGGAGTCCTGCCTCTCTCTGGCTTATTTCTCTTCTTCTTTTAGCTTCCAGGTGATAGATACCTATACAGCTTTGCTCAGTAATTGTTCTCTATGTTATAGATGATCAAAAAAGTCAGCAAATAACAAGTGTTGGGTAATTTATAGCCATTTACAGTGTGTATTTTTACATATCATTTAGTACATACACCAGCCCCATGGAATAATTAAAAGCATCCCTGTCTTAGAGATAAAAGAATAACAATTAAAACAGTACTGAGTGTTTATCAAGTTCTTCTGGGCTAAGCATGTCACAGAAATAATCTCATGTACATCTCACAGCAAAAAAAAACAACTACCTCTAATTTACGGATGAGCACCCTGGTAGAACTTGAACTCTCATCAACTGATTCAGAAGGAGCCTTTTTACTCCCATGGAAAGATGAGAACATTCTTTATTCCCAGACAGACAAGACACCCTCAGAGCCCTTTTGTGGCATAGGTCTCTGTGCTACTGCCATATTTCTGGAACTTAGTTAAGTCTGGTATTCAATTAGGACAGAGATCAAATGACTCAAGGCAGCGGAACCAGCCCCTTGCCTCTCTAGAGCTAAAGATTCTCATTTACAGCTATTAATATTGAAAGGGATGAGACATATCTTTATATCAGTCATCAATTTTCCCTTGTCTTCATGGTGCAACGTCAGGATGATTCTGGGAACAAGTTCATGGCACCTTAGGAAGTAAGAGGAAGCAGGGGGTTACAGGACTTAGGTGCTGTTGGGGCACTTCGCTTCTTAACCTTCTTCCTCTTTTGATAGATGAAGCTGAGTGAAGTCACTTGCTCTGGGTGCAAGTGAGCAGCTACGATTTGACATGCATGCAAAATCACCTGAAATCTTGTTCAAGTGTAGGTTCAGATTCTGTTAGACCGGGATGGGTCTGATGCTTCTGATCCAGGGGCTGTGCCATGAGTCAGAAAGGAAAGGGAAGCATTATGACAGAGAGGAGAAGTGGAAGGAGGGAATGGGGTCTTACCAGGTCCCGTAAATAGATGGCAGTGAGACAGATTGGTCTCTACAGTGTTCATTTCACAGCCACTGCTTTATAGACAATGACATGATTTCACATGGTACCATAGGGGTTAAGAATTTTAACAGGCTAGAACAGAGGACTAGTTCTTAATATGCTTAAAGTTAAGGAGAATAAATACAATCCAAAAAACACATGCCAAAACAGGATAGGGGAGATAGATACAATTTAATAGCTGCCTGTGTGGAAAAACCCTAGAGGCTTTAGTTGCATATAAGTTTGTTGACTTAATAACGTGGTGTGCGCTTTCATCAACAGGATTATAGTCTGTGGGGAAAGGGAGGTGATGGGTTCCTGCCACGTTGCACGCATGGTAACGCGTCTAGAGGATTGCTCAGTTTAGTGGACATCACATCGAGAGGGGTATGAGAATCCTGAGTGCATCTGAGTGAGCATGTCTGGTGAAGCATCTGTGGACGATGCAGTTGAGGAATAGTTGAAGAATCGGGGTTTGTAACTTGGATATTAAAATAATGTAAGGCCCGACTCAAGTAATATTTCAGTGGCCATCATGTGTGTGATAATATCTGGCTTGTTCTGTGTGAACCACAATCAGTAAAAGTTGAAACTAGAGACAGATTNGTGAGCATATCTGGTGAAGCATCTGTGGACGATGCAGTTGAGGAATAGTTGAAGAATCGGGGTTTGTAACTTGGATATTAAAATAATGTAAGGCCCGACTCAAGTAATATTTCAGTGGCCATCATGTGTGTGATAATATCTGGCTTGTTCTGTGTGAACCACAATCAGTAAAAGTTGAAACTAGAGACAGATTCTTCATATTCTAAGACACTTGTGACTGAGTAAGGGAACCCGGCTTGAAGTTGAATTCCAAGTAAATCACTTACTACTCTGCCTCAGGCTCCTGAGAAATATGGGAACAAAATCTTCCTCCCTGGTGGTAATGCATCAGTGATAATGACTCATTATGAGATAATGACATAATGAGATAATATCTGAAAAACCATAGCCACGTATGGCAAGAGTGCTGACTCAATTACTTTTTAAAAATGAACTACCTCAGGAAGTAGTGAGTTTTCTGTTGCTGGAGGTATGCAAACCAAGGACAACAAGCCTCTTGGGAATTTGGGATGAGAACATTGCACAGAGGTTTGCTGCAGACAAGAGACTGATGTACAGTGAACATGATTTATAGGACCCTTCCAATTTTAAGAGTCCATGCAGGTTGGCATCACTACTCTTTTCCTGGTTATTAAAAATGCAGGTGGAAAAAATTACTTTATTCAGTTGTAATATTAATTAAATACTATTAAATACTATTCACCTCTCAACCCAAGATAGGGAGGCAGAAATGGACTTTATTTTGAGCATTTCATTTCCTACTCCCAAACGGAATCATTTTCTTTTGAGTTCTAAAATGGTACTATTTCATTTTATGAGGCTATCAAGGGCATACATACCATATAGAAGAGTTTCCTATGTAATATGATTTGAGGAGAGCAAAGGGAGATTCAATTATAACAAATTATTTTTCCATTGGTCTTGCTATTATGCTGTGTGGTATATAGTAGCTAAGTTGTGTCTGACTCTTTGCAGTCCCATAGACTGTAGCTCACCAGTATCCTCTGTCCAAGGGATTTCCCAGGCAAGAATACTGGAGTGGGTTGCCATTTCCTTCTCCAGGGTATCTTCCACACCCAGGGATCAATCCTGCATTGCAAGTGGATTCTTTACCACTGAGCCACCAGGGAAGCCCATATTGGTCCTGCTGCGTATCTTAAAATTATTCTGTTATTGTCATTTCTTTGTGCAGAGCTATCGAAAGGTGAATGTTATTTAAGAGTGACTAATGCCTTAAGCCATTATCAGTCATTAACATCTCGGTCAGACGCAGTTTGTTCCTTAGTGTGTTACTGTGCACTCGTGAAAGTGCACTGTTCAGTCGTGCTGGAGAGAGCCATGTCGCCTGGCAGCCCCAGCTGCTTGCTCACTCGAACCCCCACCATATTCAAACCAGGCCAAGAAACATGGGCCACTCCCAGCCACTGGCCGAGCACAGTGAGGATAGTAATGCAGGTCTGTCCTTGAGAGATGGCAGGTCCTCTCCAACCAGGANTGGTCAGACGCAGTTTGTTCCTTAGTGTGTTACTGTGCACTCGAGAAAGTGCACTGTTCAGTCGTGCTGGAGAGAGCCATGTCGCCTGGCAGCCCCAGCTGCTTGCTCACTCGAACCCCCACCATATTCAAACCAGGCCAAGAAACATGGGCCACTCCCAGCCACTGGCCGAGCACAGTGAGGATAGTAATGCAGGTCTGTCCTTGAGAGATGGCAGGTCCTCTCCAACCAGGAGTCCCCAGTCAGCCCAGCTGACCCTACCCAGTCTCAGATTTTACCTGCCCAGTCCCCTCCCTCCCCCTCTCATTCTCAAGTACAGACCTGCTCTGTGGTCTAAGTCCCNATTCATGGGGTCGCAAAGAGTCGGACACGACTGAGCAACTGAACTGAGAAAACTAGTTGACATTAACGCTTGGAATATTTCCCAGGGTGTAACTCAAGCAAAGTAAGTCCAGAAAAGCAAATAGTGCTTTATCTGCTCACGTCTCAAAATCAAGTCCAGAAATCCAAGAGATTGGTTTTTGAACCTTCTTGGAATAGGAGCTGAAAGAGAAGCCCACAGAACAGGGATGTACATGTGTGAGTTGCACATACTACGTCATAGCAGACACTATTTGACATCACTCTTTACCAAAAATCTGCCTTCATTTCACAGTCTTAAAGTAATCAATATTGTTTCCAATTGACATTATACTATGCTTCCTGAAGAAACATAGGGCCTCTCGCAACCACTGAATAAATGTTGGAGTACAAAAAGCCCCAGAACTGTTCACCGTCTTACTTTATAGAGAGTGCTTTGAAACATTGATGATATTGGCGTCGCCTTCTTCAGATGCTTGTAGGTGTGAGATTTGTTATTAATGTGGTGTCTTGTTTATACTGAGAAAAATCACACACGTGTGTGTGGAGGTGGTCTGCAAGCTGAGCCATTGCATCAGGGGCCTCACGTTGGGAGAAAGTTCTATGATGTGTCACATTTCCGGAGTGGTATGTGTGGTTAAGACCCTCAGGTGCTGAGATCACCTACCTACCTACCCAGACTGCCATATAGCATGGGGTGTTCATGAAATAAAAGAATTAGATTTTTCTGTGTTTTTTTTTTTATTAAAGATTTGAAAATAAGGGTAACCCAGTGTTGCTGATAGAAGGAAAGACAAAGTTGAGGTTGAAGACAGTTCTAGTTCTTAGCTAGAAAACAGAAGTTTGGGGTAAATCAAGCAGTGAAATGTGAAATTCAGCAGTGACCCGGTTCTATGAATATAAGCAATTCACCATATATTTTCCACAAAAAGAAGAAAAAAGTACTTTGTGAAACAGTTTCAGCTGGTGTCTCAGCTAGTACAAAAATTGCTCATCAAGTGAGAGATAAAATTTTAGTGGAAATTGAAAAGACAATTTGTGGTATAATGATATGCACAAGAAGTCTGTGTCTGTAGAGAAAAGTGATTTGGGTGAAATCTAGAAGTTTCTATAATTAAGATCTTGGGGACTTGAGAAAAACTAAATAGTTATTTTTCAAATGGGTTAGGTATCTGAAGAAATTTGACATCCTTCTATTTAGTATATCATGCATGTATCCATCCAGCCATTCTTTTTTAAAGAAAAAAAGTGCTGTGTGTCAGCCGTTGTGCTAGAAGGAGGGTTATAGACTTTAAGGGATGTATAATCCTAAAGGCAGAGGTCTAAGACCTCACCATGGAAGAACACTTACTGTGGATTAAGGACCCATCTGGTACAGGATTAGAGAGACGTAACCCTTATGGTTCACCTCTTTGTACTCATTTTCCACTCACCCTACTTTTCTACATCAAGCAGTTTGACGGGGCAAATCCATTCAATCTTACCAGTTCCTTGACTTTTTTTTTTTTTTTTCCCAAGTGGTTTTGAAATAATCCTTGATTAATTGGCCCTACAAAGTATACCTCATAGTGAATCTTGCCAATACAATATAGAATACCTATACAGGAATGAAAGCAGTTCTCCCCTTGGTTTTCTATGACTTCCCATGGTTTATGGTGACTTGAGAACAAGTATTAAGGGCAGTTCCTTGTTGCTGAGTGTGCTTCCATGTGGAGAGAACCACCCCAGGTGCTGACAGCCAAGGTGATTTCTGGAGGCAGACCCAGGAACTGGCTCTGGCTTTCTGTCATTCAGGGTCTCAGTGGTTTCACATTATCCTGCTCTTCTGTTTCCTTTTCTGCATGAACACAATAATAGCAAACCCATTATGGCTTGGTTATTAATGTGCCTTTCCTGTATTAACCCAATTTTTGATAACTCCCCTAGGAGGAAGATGCTATTATTATCTCCATTTTACAAATGAGGGAAATGGGTCCAGGGAGATTGAGTAATTGTTCTAAATTGCCTGGATCCCAGATTCAAACCCACAGGTCTGGCTCTGAAGACGCTAACCAACCTACCTCTGACACCATACCCCTCATCTGTCATGTCCTTGCTTGCTGTTGTCTGTGATAGGAGACTCAGTGGACTTCTATTGACTGTCCTACTCCATCTTGTTCAATTAATTCATATACAGAAAGGGCAAAAATCAGTAAGCACTTTAGAGAACATCTAGTGGCAACTGGGAAAATTCTAAAGCCATTTCTAAGTGTGATCTGTGGTACTGGATTTATGTTGGCTGGACACAATAAATGGAGAAGGCAATGGCAACCCACTCCAGTACTCTTGCCTGGAAGATCCCATGGATGGAGGAGCCTGGTAGGCTGCAGTCCATGGGGTCGCAAAGAGTCAGACACAACTGAGCGACTTCACTTTTCACTTTCAGTAATTTAGGTAATAAAAGATCCTCAAAAGCAGACACTAAGTGTTCTTTCAGAGATATGACTCCCTCACTCTGCAACCTGTAGGGAATGAGTTGAGTTGCGTCTCGTGAGCAGAAGCAAAGAATGCTTTGACTTTTAGGGGCTCAATCATCCCATTCCTCACAGACAGCTAGTGGGAGGATGTGATGGAGGGTCTGTGGAAATCCTGGACTTGTGCCAGACCCCTTCTCCCTTGACTAAACACCCCTAAATGCCTTTCACTCTCTCCCTTTAAAGCAGTAATAAAATATATCAAATAAAAATCAAAGTTTTTATCTTAGTTCACAAAATAGGTGAGCCAACACTGTGTAACCTTGGCCTTTTCTTTTCTCTGTGAAACATCTTTTGAAACTATTTTAAGTTGCTGGAGGAACATTCCACTAGATAGAAAGGTTAAAACAGTCATGACTGGACTGAGGGGACAAAATCCAGTAAATTGGGCTCAGGTTCCAGGGGCTTTGTTGTACGTATTTCTGCCAGGTTCCCAAACCAGGGCAGCATCATCACCCTTCGAGTGGCTGGATGACAGTCAGGGCCACCCATGACAGGCATCCTCCTGGGTCTGGACATTGTCTCTCTGCCCATCTACACAGGTGAGGGTACTGTGACCACTGTGAGGGAGTGTGGGGGCCAGGCTGCCCTGAGCATCGGGAGAGTAGAAGGCCTCCCCCGCTGAATGTATTATTTCTGTCTGTCTCTCCTTTCCCCTTTCTTCTGGAACCTCAAAGGGCTCATTTGATTGCAGAGGGTAGGGGAGAATGCAGTCCCAAAGGAGACTCATCTGGATGGGCTCGTGAGCATTTCTGTCCCAGCTGCACTGGGTCTGATCTAATCACATGCCCAAGGCTACTGAGAGTATATGATACACAGCTCAGATCTGTAGAACCAGGTCACAGCTGAATCTCACATTCCCAAGCTTGTTTTCCCCCAGACTTCTGTCTTCTAGTGAAGAAATTTAACTTCCTTTGACCTCAGGGTTCTTTCTATCAGCCATGAAAATCCACTGTTTCCTTTTTCTTATTTGCTTTCTTTTCTCCTCTCTTCTTTTTTTTTTTTTTAATATAAATGTATTTTCTTACTTACAACAATTTCTTTTTTTTTCAATCTAGTTATGGCAAAACCAATACAATATTTTGTAACAATTTCTTTTGAAGTAATTCAACCTTGGGCCGATCTAAAAAAAAAAAAAAAAGATCTATTTGCATGTCTGTATCTTCCATTAGACTGTGCTTTCCCTAACATAGCTACACATTGCAGAACCCAAGAAATATCCATTAAGTAAACAAATAAACATTCAAGTCACTGTGCCCTGGAAGCCAGCTAGGTCATGCCCATTTCTCCAATGACTGTAGTAACCTGGATTCTTGGTGCCATCTCCCTAAGTGTCCAGACTATCTACAGTATGGACTTAGGGCAGGTTGCCTGTACCCTCAGTTGTTAAAATGGCTCTAATGACAGGACTACTTCACTGCACTGTTGGAGGATTAAATGAGATAATCCGTGGAATTTTACAGCATTGCCCAGCTTACAGTACCTGTTGTTTCTGACTGAGTGCCCCTGCTTCCTGTGGGAAGCAGGGGACGGGTACTCTGCTGCTCAGCACACTTATAGAGCAGAAATGACTGGTCTGTCCTTCGTGCAGAGTATACTGAGGCCTCGGGCTGCCATCTCTGAAACCCCAATGGCCCCTGCTCCACTGACTATTAGCATGTGACAAAATACTCCAAACTTCAAAGCATGTGGGGGAGGAATTCAGAGTGCAGTGGGATGGCTTGTCTGTTCTATGAGCCTGGGGCCCCAGCCAAAGGTTTGATCAGCTGGTGGGTGGCATCACCAAAGGCTTTGTCACTCACGTGTTTGGCACCCTAGCTGTGTGTGTTTGTTTCTGAGGGCTGCTGTAACAAGGTGCTACAAATGGGGTGGCTCAAAACAACAGAATTGTAATCTTTCACGTCTCTGGAGTCTAGGAATCTGAAATCAAGGTGTTGACAGGGCCATGTTCCCTCCAAAGCCTCCAGGGGTGAGACTTCTTTGTATTTTCCAGCTTCTGGAAGCTGCTAGGCCTTCGCTGGCCTGTGGCAGCGTAACACCAGTCTCAGCCTCTGTCTTCACATGGCCATCTTCCTTGTGTGTTTGTCTGCGTGGTGTTCTCATCTCTGCTAAGGGCCCTCCTACTCTGAAATGAAAGTGAAAGAGTCACTCAGTCACGTCCAAGTCTTTGCGACCCCTGTAGCCCACCAGGCTCCTCTGTCCATGGGATTTTTCAGGCAAGAATACTGCAGTGGGTTGCCATTCTCTTCTCCAGGGGATCTTACTGACCCAGGGATTGAACCTGGGTCTCCTGCATCACAGGCAGATTCTTTACCATCTGAGCCACTCTAATATCACCTCATCCTAACTCATTACATCTGCAGTGACTCTCTCTCTTTTTTTTTTTTTTCAAATAAGGTCACATTCTGAGGTGTATTTGGGGTTAGATTTCAACATATCTTTTGGGGAGACATAATTGAACCCCAGAGCAACTGGGATGACTCAAAGCCTGGGCTCACTGGCACTCTTGACTAAAGCACCTACTATGTGGCATCTCCACTTGGCTCAGGTGTCTCTTGGCATGGTGGCTAGATTCTGAAAGTGGACATTTCAAGAGAACAAGGTGGGGACCACATGGCCACTTATGACCCAGCCCTGAGGTCACATAGCATCACTTCTGTTGTGCTCAGTTGTCAAACCAGTCACAATCCACCCAGATTCTACCTCTTGCTGGGAAGATGGCAAAGAATTTGGGGGGGGGGCTTTACCACTAGT
>SJYA01002091.1:1107141-1248171 GCA_006410615.1 Neotragus moschatus
GGGAGGCGGGGGGCGGGTAGAGGGTATTTTGCCCCACCCCCTCCACCACACACATAAACCTGGGAGTAGTTTTTCTGAATTTGCTCATTTTGATTTCCATTTTAAAATACAGAGCACAGGGTCTCCTTTGAGGGGAAAGAAACACTATTCTCCCCTACATCCCCATAAAACATTGTCACTGTTGTTTTGAAGATGGGCCACTAGGCTGAACTAGTGGATCTATATATGTCTTAATTTAAAAATCACCAAAGAATTTTAAAGGAGAAAAAAACCAGACTGGGAAAAAGGATCTTTGAAAAAAATTTTTTATATGAGCTGAAAATAGACAACATGACTGAGGTGATTACAAGCTGTTGTCGGGAGGAGGAAGAGGCTGTCAGGGGAGAATGCCAGGATCCTACAGAAACCAAGACTGTGGTGTAAGTTGAGTTGTTGCAGCTTCATTTTTTGAGAACAAACTGCCAAAATATTATGGACAGATGATATGAATGTCAAACTATCCTATTTTTTTTCCCAATGGATTCCTAAATACACACAGCAAATACTTTCTTACTGAGATTTCTAGAATGGAGCCTGGAAAAATGTATAAATATATGACCACCTACTGTGCTGCCAGGCATTACTAAAAAATATGACTTGCTACGTATGTTTACCATAAAAAAGGAACAAGATGTTTAGAGAAGTACTATTTGAAATAACCTCCAACTTGTTCATTGTTGAGTCACTCAGTCATGTCCAACTCTTTGCGACCCCATGGACTGCAACACACCAACCTTTCCTGTCCTTCACCATCTCCTGGAGTTGGCTCAAACTCATGTGCATTGAGTTGGTGATGCTATCCAACCATCGTGTGCTCTGTTGCCCCCTTCTCCTCCAACTGAAAACCACCAAAATGCCCAGCAGCAGCAGAATGGATCCAGGGTGGTATATCCACAGTGGGTCCTCTACTGTAGAGTGATGAGAATAGCTGCTGCTGTGCCCAGCAGTGGAGATGCAGCTCCCAAACAGAGGTGAGGGAACTGACACAGATACAAAAAAAGAACATACTGTGTGATTTCAGTTGTGTAAAGTACGCACCCAGCAAAACTGACCTATGCCAGGAATTGACAGGAGGGATGAGGGGGAGAGCTTCTGGTGATGATTTTTATTTCTTGACCTGGGGGCTGGCTGCATGGTGGTTCAGTTGTGAGGTTCTGTGCTTCTCATATGTGCACTTCTCTGGCTTTATATTTTGCTGCAGTAAAAAAAATTTTAAATGAAGTACTCAACACAAATAATTACCAGGCTATGACAGAAGAATATTATTTTTTTAATTTAAAATTTCTATCTTATTGTGAAAAGAAATATAAGATCTACCCTTGATAAATTTTTAAGTATACAATACAGTATTTTTCATTGAGGTATAGTTGATTAAAATACTTTAGTTTCAGGAGTACATCATAGTGGTTTAGTATTTTTACTGAATATAATTCAGCAATATAATTTTCAGATTATATTCCATTAAAAGTTATTACAAGATAATGGCTGTATTTCCCTGTGCTGTATAATATATCCTCACTACTTATCTATTTTATGCATAGTAGTTTGTATCGCCTAGTCCCATACCCCTATCTTGTCCCTCCCCACTGGTAACCACTAGTTTGTTTTCTGTATCCATCAGTCTTTTTCTCTTTTTTTCTTATATGCATTCATTTGTTTTGTTTTTTAGCTCTGCATATAAGTGATGTCATATATTGTTTGTCTTCCTGTGTCTGACTGACTTCACTCAGCATAGTATTTTGTAGGCCCACCCACATTGCTGCAAATGGCAATATTTTATTCTTTCTGTGGCTGAGTAATATTCTATTTGTGTGTGTGTATTTGTATATATACCACATCTTCTTTATCTATTTGTCTGTTTTTGGACACTTGGATGCTTCCATACCTTGGCTATGGTAAATACTGCTGCTGTGAGCATTGGGATTGGACATATCTCTTCAAATTAGTGTTTTGGTATTTTTCTGGCTATATACCCAGAAGGGAAATTGCTAGATCATATGTTGTAATATTGTAGTATTAGTATAGTTGTAGTATTAGCTTTTAAGGCTCCTCTCCTACTGTTTTCCATGGTGGGAGCACCAATTTACATTTCCATCAATAGTGTGCAAGTGTTCCCTTTTCTCCACATCCCCATGAATATTTGTTATTTGTAGATTTTTTGATGATAGCTCTTCTGACAAGTGTAAGGTAATAACTCACTGTTTTGTTTTACATTTTTCTAATAATTAGTCATGTTGAGCATCTTTTCATGTGCCAGTTAGCCATATATATGTCTTCTTTGAGAAAATGTCTGTTCAGGTCTTCTGCCCATTTTTTGGTAAGATTGTTTTTTTGATTTTGAATTGTGTGAGCTGTTTAATATTTTAGATATTAACCCTTTATTGGTTGTGTCATTTTCAGACATTTTCTCCCATTCCATAGGTTGCCTTTTCATTTTTGATATGGTTTCCTTTTTCTACCCTCTGTCTTCCCCTGCTGTCCACACATCTGTTCTCTGTGTCTGTGTCTGTATTCCTGCCCTGCAAATAGGTTCATTTTTCTAGATTTCATATATGTGTGATAATATATGACACTTGTTTTCCTCTTTCTGACTTACTTCACTCTGTAAAACAGGCTCTAGGCTCATCTACCTCAGTTCAACTGACTCCAATTCATTCCTTTTTATGGCTGACTAGTATGTCATTGTATATATGTACCACAACTTCCTTATCCATTTGTTTGTTGATGGACATCTAGGTTGCTTCCATGTCCTGGCTACTGCAAATAGCACTGCAGTGAATATTGGGGTACATAAGTCTGGTGACATGTTTTAACTCATCAGTATATTTTTATTAACAGTAAAATAGGTACTGTCACTTAAATACGCAAAAATGTTTTTTGATTCTGGTTCTCCTGTAAAGGGACAGTCAAGGAATATGGGGTCCTTTGGAGGCAGAAAATCACTTACTTGGCCCTTGGAAGAGATCCAAGACTGCAGAACAAGGGACCCATTGCTGGGGAGGAAAGGGAGTTAAGGAGGATGACAAAAACGCCCAGATGAAATACAGGCTTTGCTGAAGGCCCCATTCACTTCCTTGCCCTTCAGATCCAGGGCTCTCTCTGACCAGATCCCAGGTTTCGTTCCTCCTTCTTTACTTTATTTCTATTACTGTGTCCTGTGTCTCCAGGATGTTTACATGGAATTCTGTGAAGACTCTCTTTTGTGTGTCTTTCTTGCTTTACGTCCTGTATTGGGACTGACAGCCGCCTGTCCAGGGTTCTTGGTCTTTTCATGACAAACGAGCCTCAGCAGGTTTCTCTGAGGCCTGTTTACTTACAGGCTTCCCAGTCTTTGGGGGATGCAGACCAGACTCTCTTGCTCTGCAACATACCAGTCATATTGATACATTGGAATGCTCTTGGTACCTGGTGTGTTTCCAGTGTAGTAGCAGGGAAGAACAGGGTTCTTTGGTTATTTTTTGCAACTGAAGGCAGCGCCCTTGGAGATGATTCTATCACTTGTGCTGATTCAAAAAGAGAGTTGCCTAATGAAGGGGGAAAACAGTTATGGACCAAGGCTTGAGCTGGGCAGTTCCAAGACGCAGCCTTAGAAAATGTCCCCCAAGGGCACCGTGTGTACATCACCAATCAGGAAAGTTTCCTCTTCCCCTGTCTTGGTGAAGTGAGCAGCACACTCAATTTCAGCTGCTGGGGCCTCTGCTCTACTCCACTCCTCAGCTGTGTTTCCTCCTCTGCTCTCAGAGAGAGCATTTGCACTTGGTATAAACTGTCAGGCACGGTCTGAGCAGACATACTGGTTACTAATAAGGACACTGGCACTGACAGCTTTTTAGTCTCTGATGAGAGAAAAGAGATGTCTTCACATCAGAACAGTTTGACTTTCAGTGTAGCGTATCCATTGGTTGAAATTTAAAGAGAAAGAGAGAAATTTAATTGTCAGGCTGTGGTGCATAGTGTCAGAGTTACTTAGAGGATGAGAAATAGGTCTTTTCAACAGCTTAAAGGCCACAGTGCTCAACTTTTTTTTTTTTTTTTAACGGGAAGCCCAGGCAGAATTCAGAAACCTCGGCCTATAACTCATAGTTCTGTCAAACACTCAGCAGAGAAACAAGAAAGTATTTGATTGTAATATTAGCATGGACTGTTCCCTACAAGTCATTTGATTCTGTTAGCTCAGCTTATTCCTGTCAGGAAAATAGATAATATCAGATATATTTAGAATTAGAAGGGTCCAGAGAGAAAACCCAGGCCTATGTTCTCATTTTTAAAAATTTTTTAAATTTTAATTAAAAACAAACCAACATAGGCCCAAAGAAATTAAGCAGCTTGTCTGAAGCATTCCATCAGTGACAGAGCTGAGACTGCAGTTCAATCCTTCAGCCCCCAGCCTACAAGGACCCTGTTCACCGAACCACTCTGCAGCCCCACTTGCTATAGAAACCTTTCAAAGTCTGAATGGCTTCTTGCCAGAGAGATACACGTCTCTAGGATAAGCTCCATCTGGGAAACAATCAGGAAAGCAATGAGTCAAATTCCTTTTGCCCTAGGCCTTCCTTTCTTCACAAACGTGTGACTGTCAAGTCATTTTCAGCCTCTACTGTGGGACTGATATCAAACACCAAGGACTTCTAAGGGGCGGTGCGCTGAGCCTTTCCTCAGTGGCACCCCACTCCAGTACTCTTGCCTGGAAAATCTCATGGACAGAGGAGCCTGGTAGGCTGCAGTTCATGGGGTTGCTAGGAGTCAGACACGACTGAGCAGCTTCACTTTCACTTTTCACTTTCATGCATTGGAGAAGGAAATGGCAACCCACTCCAGTGTTCTTACCTAGAAAATCCCAGGGATGGGGGAGCCTGGTGGGCTGCTGTCTGTGGGGTTGCACTCCAGTGTTCTTGCCTGGAGAATCCCAGGGATGGGGGAGCCTGGTGGTCTGCCATCTGTGCGGTCACACAGAGTCAGACACGACTGAAGCGACTTAGCAGTAGCAGCAGCAGTGGGATATTAGCGAGATCTGTTGATGGGAGCTGTTATGATTTGAACCCAGGCATTCAGTTCTTTGTGGGACTCCCAATGCCATCCCAAATCTGGATCATGGTTCCCAAATACCCAGAAGAGTAAAAATGTCTCTCTTAAGTCCTTCTGAGATTGAAAGACCTTGTACAGGGGCAGAGATTCCCGAGGCTTTCTCCTAGGGTTTAAATGTCTAGCACACTGAGAGTTGGACTGTGAAGAAAGCTGAGCCCTGAAAAATTTATGCTTTTGAACTGTGGTGTTAGAGAAGATGCTTAAGAGTCCCTTGGACTACAAGGAGATCCAACCAGTCCATTCTAAAGGACATCAGCCCTGGGTTTTCTTTGGAAGGAATGATGCTAAAGCTGAAACTCCAGTGCTGTGGCCACCTCATGTGAAGAGTTGACTCATTGGAAAAGACTCTGATGCTGGGAGGGGTTGGGGGCAGGAGGAGAAGGGGACGACAGAGGATGAGATGGCTGGATGGCATCACTGACTCGATGGGTGTGAATCTGAGTGAACTCCGGGAGTTGGTGATGGACAGGGAGGCCTGGCGTTCTGCGACTCATGGAGTCACAAAGAGTCGGACATGACTGAGCAACTGAACTGAACGGAACACTTTGGGTGTTAGGAGACTAGTGTTCACGTAGATAAATTGCCTTCCCCATGGCAGAATTTATTCTTAGACCACATTCATAGTAAGTCCCAGAGAAAATTCTGCTATCTTATGTTCTTGCCAGGCAAGGTTTGCAGCAATAGTGGTCAAGATGAAGGAAGTCACGGGCAACACTGCTACACTCAACATTGCAGATCACAGCACAATTAAATGAACCGACAGTTCTGAGTTTTTGAGCCTGTCTCCTTGACTAGTGCAACTGTCAGAACAAGTGAGGCCATCCCCAGGCATCCTAGGGATGCTTTAGGAAGACGTGAGATTTCAGACATTGGGCTCTTCCCTTTGCTAAGACACACTCGCATTGTTTGCCTCCTGTTGATATTCAACAAGTATTTCTTACACACTTGTTGGAGACTCTTGAAACAGACTGATGAGTAAGCGTTTATTAAAATGGAAACAGTGAGAGACTTTTTCTTGGGCTCCCAAAATCACTGCAGATGGTGACTGCAACCCATGAAATTAAAACTTGCTCCTTGGAAGAAAAGTTATGACCAACCTAGACAGCATATTAAAAAGCAGAGACATTATTTTGCCAACAAAGGTCCGTCTAGTCAAAGCTATGGTTTTTCCTGTAGTCATGTATGAATGTGAGAATTGGACCATAAAGAAAGCTGAAGAGGAGTTGATGCCTTTGAAATGTGGTGCTGTAGAAAACGTTTGAGAGTCCCTTGGACTGCGAGAAGATTCAACCAGTCAATCCTGAAGGAAGTCAGTCCTGAATATTCATTGGAAGGACTGATGTTGAAGCTGAAGCTCCAGTACTTGTGGCCACCTGATGCGAAGAACTGACTCATGGAAACGACCCTGATGCTGAGAAGGATTGAAGGCAGGAGGAGAAGGGGACAACAGAGGATGAGATGGTTGGATGGCATCACCGACTCAATGGACGTGAATTTGAGCAAGTTCCGAGAGCTGGTGATGGACAGGGAAACCTGGCTTGCTGTAGTCCATGTGATCGTAAAGAGTCAAGACACGACTAAGCGACTGAACTGAAACCCCTCCTCTGTGTCAAGCACTTGTGCATACACGCACTCAAAATACTGTTTTGTGTTAGGTTGTCTTATAGATCCTAAAACTGTGGTCCAGAGAACTTAGGTGAAATAGAGAGACATACTCTGGAATTGGAATGCTGGAGCTCAATTCCTGACTCTCCTGTTCAGTACCTGCCTGATTCACTAAGATTATTAACATTCCAGGGCTTCACTTTTCTTATCAGAATAGTGGTAATTATAGGACTCATCTAAAGATTTCTACAAAAACAAAAATGGTATTTATAGAAAGTGCTTAATGTAGTATCTGGCTTGTAAAAGATATTCAATAAATTTATTACTTATCACTATCAGTAAAAAAAAAAAATAGACACAGTGCTGCATTTCAGTTCTTGGGCTTCTGATTTGGGTTCTGCATAGTTTCTACTATAGCTACCCATTCCAGTAATGTGCCCTTAGCCACTGAAATTATTGACAGGAAAGATGTGTGGTTATTTTCCCCAAAAGAACTCATCCAAGTGAAAATCTTTGGTTTAGTCAGTATTCTAATTTAACTATGCTGAGCATATAAATGATAGTGAATTGATATAATGGGTGATAAATATAGTGCCATGGATAGTTTACCTCGAAGTGTATCTATCACACCTGTTTTTAATAACAGATTTATTTCATTGTTTGGTCCAAATTGATTTTGAAGTTATCTTTTTTTTTTTTTTTCCTGGGCTCATTTCAATTTAAAGGAAGTCATCTAGATAGCAGATCAGAGTCAGCCTGGGACCACTGAGGGTCATAACCCTTAGGACCCAAATTCAGGCAACAGTAAGGAAGCACAACATTGGTGACAGAAATTGCCAGTGGGAAAAGTAGAAAGCACACACCAGCCACCCTGTGAAAACAGTTAAGTTCCTTACGAGTTACATAGCCCTAAATCTGGGAACCATCACAGCTAAGAGGCTAAGCTTTGGAATCTGAGAAAGCTGGTTCAAAACTAGGCTCTGCCTGTCATGTGCAAGCTATAAGCTATTGGAAAATGAGGGAAACCTGAGCTACATCTCAGTTTCCTTCTCTGAAAAGTGGTGTGTGTGTGTGTGTGGTGAGGGGGGGATACAATGGAGGGTAATACCGCCTTCATTGGATCATTGGGAGGCATAAATGCCCCTTAGCACAAAGTGGGGCATTTGGAAAGTGTACTGTGCCAGCTATTGTTACTAAATATGATGCATGATGATAAGCAAATAACATAGCTTTATGCTGTTTCACTCAGTAAATTAAACTTTTATCAGGCAAGTGAAGGACTTCCCTGGATTAAATATCTGACAAGAGCTTAGATAGGTTGACCTTTACAATAGTTCATTCCATGCCTGAGGGTCTCAATTTTATAAGTCCTTTTGGGGAGTTGTTCAGTTCAGTTCAGTCGCTCAGTCGTGTCCGACTCTTCGCAACCCCATGAATTGCAGCACGCCAGGCTTCCCTGTCCATCACCAACTCCCAGAGTTCACTCAGACTCATGTCCATCAGTCAGTGATGCCATCCAGCCATCTCATCCTCTGTTGTCCCCTTCTCCTCCTGCCCCCAATCTAATTCTAAGCAAGATCCAAGATCATATTATTTTCAATTAGGTGGAATATTAATGAATAGATAAGGTATATCTGAGAAAGAAACCCATAGATTGAACACTTGCACTCATCTTCATTCCTGTACAAATTCTCATAGTAAAGCCTTTAAAATACATGAAAAAGGGAAAGGTGATGAGAGGGAGAAAATGGCAATTAAAAAGCAAATAGAAGGGCAGTAGCGTGCTTAGTGGATTAAGGACAGTTGAAAACCTCATGTCTATGGAGGGGAGAAGCCAACAAGAAGGAAGAGAAAAGGAAGCTGATTTTGAAATGGAACCTTGGGAAGGCTTAGAAGAGGAAACTCCTGGAACCACTGAAAGCAGGGGCATTGAGCAGGGGTGAAAGCAGCAGGCTTGCTTGAGATTTTCCAAAAGGAGAACTGAGACCCCAGGTCTCCCTCTTACTACTCGACCAGGCAGCTACCCGAGTTCCACCTCTCTCCCAGCTTCTCCATGATCACATCTGGCCATCTGCTAAAATTTTTTTTGATCTTGCAACAGCCTTAAGTTCTCTTTACCCCCAGAGACTGGATATAGAACCTTCTCTTCATTCTCCAGTGCTTATTAACACAAAACGAGGTAGTGGAGTTCAACAAATGTTCCTACAGAGAAAGAAAAATCTAAAATAAGACAGTAATAGTCTTCTTCGATTCCATTGTCATGGCCCTGTGAGCACGGAAGACAGTCCCCTGCTGTTTCTCCAGCTCCTCTGGCCTTAGACTCCTGCCACTGGAACAAGTCTATTCTTCTCCATGCTTGGATCTCCTTTATATCTTGTCTCCCTGTAGTCAAAGTAAGGGAAAACCTGTTGACAACAGAATAGATGCTGTCATAGTCAACAATATCATTGATGCATCTCTGCCTAATCTGAAGATAGCTTTTGTCATTGTTAGAATAATGAACATCCTCCACGTGAAGTATCTGCGATTGAAATGCTCCTGCTGTTCAGGGATTCTGCAAGACCAATGAGTAGGTGCTTTTCTCTAAGCAGGACTAAAAACTCACCAGAATGAACCAAGAACAAATGGAAGAGGATCTACCTCCAAGAATATATTCTAAATTCTACCCAAAAAGCAGGTGGGGCTAACAACTCTTAAGAGATGATGTTTTTTTCAGCTCCAGATATAAAGATTGAGACACATTTCCAAGCACCAAGAGACTGCTGGGATCTCTTTCTGAAATATCCTTTGGTTTTGCATTACATTTCCTTTCTGATTTCCCTCAGTACCATTTGCTGCTCCCTTACAGATGTTCTCATATGTTTATATAGACAGCAGTGTGCAGTGTGATTTATTGCCCTGTCGCAGCTTGCTGTTGTTACTTGTTACTGGGATTGTCTATCCTGGTAAGCTGTGAGCTACTTGAGGGCAAAGAGTATTTTATTCATCTTTACATTCCTGGTACATAGTAGGCGCTTGATAAATGCTGCTGCTGAATTGAATTGGCTGCAGTGAAAAAACAAGTTCCTCCTCAGTCAGCATCTGTTTTCCAGGATCCTTTCCAATACACTTCCAACTCAAACACGTAGTTTAAGAGACAGGCAGAAAGCGAACTGAACTGAGTGTTTTGCAAAAACACCTTGTCTTTAAAGGTGGGGAAAAAAAAAATCAGCCACCTTCCCAAGATAGCTCTTCTGTCCCACATCTTGAAGCAGTGAAATGACGAGTGCCGTGATCAGAGAGGGCTCTCAGAAAATAAATAAAAACTCAACGCTAGTAATGAAAGCACAAGCTAGGAGGGAAGTGACGAAAGATATCATTATCATCCTGATATTTTTAGAAGTTCTCTGGTGACAGGTCAGATTTGTGAGATTCAGAAAATGGTAAAAATAATCTTGTTATTCCACAAAGGAGGCTCTATATATATCAGACTGATTTTTGAGCACTGTTGGACAGTGTTGAGAAAATATTTTCAAGTGTTCATGAAATGATAGTCTTAGGGTTCTTTGTAAAAGATTTATCTTGGAGGGGGGTGTTGAGAGATTTTAGTGATGTTGGCGTAATTAAAAAGACAGAAATAGATAAAGGTTTTTCTTTTCAAAAATTTTAAAAGAAAGATCCATGTGGTAGAATTTCATGAGACACACAGAAAACAGTGAAAGTTGCTTCTGAAGTTATTAAGTGGAGAGTCTTCCTGGCCCCTGCCCCCAAGATGACCATGCCACCTACATTTTAAGGCACCTCCTTTTCCCTTACATTGAGACTGCAGCATTCTGGAGGTTCCTTTTGCAGTTTCCATTTGCAGCTCTTCCTGAGTTGTCCCATAACCGTATACCTACAGGGGCTCAGGTCTCCAGCTTTCAGTAGAAATGACCCTTTGTTTGTTTGGAACGTTTGCTGCTTTAAATACTCAGCCATCTGACTCTCTAATTATTTAGGATTAGTCACAGTTAAGTAGGACAGAGAAAATGTTATAAATAGATTTATTGCATATCCATTCAAGAAATTTAGGGTAAGTTTACATATCCCAACCACTGAAAGACAGAGCCTATGTGTTTATTTTAAACATGTTATTTTCATTTGGAGTATATCAGTCTAATGTGACCATTCTTTAAGACTTATAATGTAAGTGGTTCTTTTCCTCATACTTAACTCCCTGACTCCTTGTTTCTTGTTTTAAATCTTGAATTTGAGCCTTTGAATGTATTCCCTTTATGGGTATTTTATTTATTTATTTTTGGACAAATTCATTTTATCATAAACAGTTCTTGGGAAAAAATTCTTTTAAAGGCATTGAATATACACAATCACATGTTAGATAGATGATAGATACATAGGTATGTAAACAAATTCTAAAGACTATCCAATTTTAAAATAAAAAAGATCCAACTAATTTTAATACTTTTCTCATTACTGTATTCCCTTCTCAAGATTCACCTTCTTCAGGACTATAGACAGTACTACAGTAATATTGGTATCTCCTAAGGTCTATTCTCCAAATTTCACAGTTTGTTTCTTTTAAAAGAAATATGAACCAGTGCTAGCTTGCTTTTAAATTGTCTTTCACATGAGTATTTTCTTCTTGTTTTGTATCACATCTTTGAAAAAAAAAATTATCACTATTTAACTTACTTATCAGTTTACTTGGTACCTGAGTACTTTGGCCACCTCAAGCGAAGAGTTGACTCATTGGAAAAGACTCTGATGCTGGGAGGGATTGGGGGCAGGAAGAGAAGGGGACAAGGATGAGATGGTTGGATGGTATCACTGACTCGATGGACGTGAGTCTGAGTGAACTCTGGTAGTTGGTGATAGACAGGGAGGCCTGGCGTGCTGCGATTCATGGGGTTGCAAAGAGTCGGACATGACTGAGAGACTGAACTGAAGTGTATCTTTTCCTGTGTTTTATCCATATACTGAAGGAGTAGACCTATTTTCTGTTGATGGAGTAATGCATCCAATGCTTATAACAATATGAATTTTTACAATATTTCCAAAAACTAAAAATGTAAGTCCACATGTCAAGGTAACTTTATACACTTATTTCTTTGGATTGAAGAGGTGGTCACTATCAGTACCAAGTATGTTTTGCTAAATAATGTAATTTTGGTAAATTTTTGGTAAATCAGGTCTCGTTATAGCCCAAGAAAACCCGAGTACAAAACTGAGATAATATTAAAATATAATATTAAGAAATATGTAGTGGCCAAAAGAAAAATATTCTAATATTACTGCAGTAAGCACAGTTGACAGTTGGACTTTTAAGGGGCTAATGTCTTTCCTAGTGAGCCCCAGGACAGCTCTGGCACTGTGTGAGGACAGCCATCGGGTATCACTGCTTTGGGGGGATTTGAGGAGTTCTGAGTTACTTGCTTCAAAGTGACGAGCACATCAGTATACCTGCCACAGAGCCCACATGTTCTCCATCTGTCAAGCACTTAGCCTTAGGCACTGAAGGCCTCCTGGAGAATGCAGACATGCTATTGGGAGGGAACGTACAGGAAACATAGCATCTGGTATTATTAGTTATCCAGTTTACTGGCCCATCTCCTAAGTGAAGCTCAGAGACAAAGGGGAAGGGAAGGGGCAACTTGTTTTGGCCCAAGGGGGTGGACCCTGTGAAGCCCATCTCTGGGAAGCCAGGATTAGGAGAGGAGAAAGGAGCAAAGGGAAGAGGAGGGATCAGAGGGACCATAATGAGTTTACAAAGTTGCTGTGAGGTTGCAGTTTCCAATTTGGCAGAGCCACTGAGATTGTCAAATTCTCAGTGGAAATTTACACCAGCTCTCTCCAGTTTCCTGTGATGTTTCTGTAGGTCTCTGTTGCTATATTAACATGAAATGTACCCTCTTTAGAAGTTCGGCAGCCTTGTGACACTGAGCAGGAGTCTGAGGCAGATAATGTGAGTGGCCCAGCACTCCTTGGGAAGACAGGTACTGGGAAGTTCTCTCTGCCAAGCATGAGAAGCATCCCAGCCAGCATCTTCCTGGAGTCCTCCACTCCTGACAGCCACTCGTCCTGGAGGCAGTCTCCTCACTGCAACGTCAGAAGGAAGTGCAGGAGTACCTCACCATGACTGGGTCATGATGTCAGGAAAGAGCTTGGTTCAAAGAGCAGGGAAAATGCTGCAGTTGGGGGTCCAAAGGATCATAGCCTGTGCCCTATGAATGCGGTACACTATGTTAGTGCCAGTCACTCAAGAAAGTGTTAGTTGCTCAGTTGTCCGACTGTTTGCAACCCCATGGACTGTAGGCCTTTAAGCTCTTCTGTCTGTGGAATTCTCCAGGCAAGAATACTGGCGTGGGTTGCCGTTCCCTTCTCCAGGGGATGGTCTCGACCCAGGGATTGAACCCATGTCTCCTGCCTTGCGGGAAGATTCTTTATGTCTGAGCCAGTCACTTAGGATGGATGTTTCCAGGTCCTTCAGTGAGCCCTTGAAGCCTTAGTGAAGTGTGCTCATGGATCACCTATGTTCATGAGCCCAAATAGAGAAGGAGCTTCCTCCATCAGATTCCCGAAGGAGCTAACCTATATTCAAAGGGCAGGGCATTTATATAAACATCTCACTGGAGGATTGGCTCTTGGACAGAGAATTTTTCTTAGTCTTCTCTTTCTGCACAAGAAGTATAATACAGTGGGAAAGACAAGAATTTGGAGTAACGAGGCCATGCATCCAACAGCAGTCTACCAATTTAAAGCTCATGTCATTCAGGACAATTAATTTTGTCTCATTGCATCTCATCTCTAAAATGCAGATGGTTTTAATAATCGCTTCCTAGAGCTGTTGAGAAGATAAAGTCAGGAGTAAAAATTTGACCTTTATCAAAACAGCGTTTATGAGATTCCCAGTGGCGTGGACTCGCTCCTGATCAGATAGTCAGCCTTTCTGAAGGGAAAAATCCCAGGGCTCTTCCTGAGTGGACTAAACTTTGAGAGCTTGTTCCCTTGGATTTAAGATACGAAAAGAACCTTAGAAATCATCTTGTTCAGTCATCAAGAGACTTAAAATTTACTTTTTATCAATGAAATGCCTGCCTGTAGTTTTAAAATATTTATAATGAAAAACAAATTTCCTACCCATACAGCACCTCTGATCCATTCTCTAAAAAGTATTATCTTGATGAATTTAATTCTAGACATTATCTTGCATCTACTGCTCTGATGTATGAGTATTTAGTTCATTATACCTACTATGTCCTTCCCCATCCTCCCAATATAGTCTTATTACTTCTTTGTTTTAGTTTCTTCATGAGATAACTTTGTAACTTCAAAAATATACTTCATTTCCAAATTTATCATAAGGCATTAATCCTTGACTTCATACTTGGAAAGATGAGGCCACTGGCACCTGCCCCTCCCCCTTCACTGCTTTGAGCTTCCCAGTTTCTATCGTTTGAATTTTCATGTCTGTGTTACTAAATTTGCTGGCATTTCCATTCTGTTTTATGATCATAATTGTCTCATGCCTTATGTATAGGTTGTTTATAAAAGCTTAAAATCAATAAATCCTTCACCCAAGTGTGGTTAAGTAACAGTGATTGACTATAGAGCGGGGAGGAAAACCGTGATCACGTCACCTCTCTTATATGGCGTTTTGCTTTTCCAGGAGTTTCTTCCTTTTCCCCAGGAACCCTCTGTTCTCTCTTGAGCCACACTGGTTGATTTCTAGATTTGTGTTCATGTTTATTATTCTGAGATTTGTCTTTGCTTTTCTGGATTGAATCTCCAGTTTCCTGGATCCCAGGACTTCTGTTTTTGTTTGTTTAAATTTACTTAATAGGCTAAAGTCAACCCTTAAATAATTTCCTCAAAACTGCTCCTAGATATGGGAGGCTTCAGACAAATCATCGTGGGGGGACTTCTTTCTACATAAATAATCGAATTTTTAAAGTATTACGAAGACAAAGTGGAGTACAGTGTTTTGTTGGATGTAATTTAGAATGTTAGGTAGAGGTAAGATATTTACATATTTAATGTTCAGTCAGTGTATGCTAAGGTTCTTCTTTGTCTCTGTATTCTTTATTGCCAAATGCACTATTCCTAGCTATCTTCCACTATAAGAAAAAACTAGCAAGACTTATTATTCACAGTGCCAAGCTCTTGAGAACCTATTTGCATTGAAACAATATAGATCTGTATTAATTTGTGCATTAATGTAACACCATTTATTGAATGCTGGTTATATCATTACTTATAATGCTATAATTATTACTTATGAGTGGCATCCATCATGCCAGTCATGAATATTGCCGTATTTTATTGATGACCACNGACTGGTTCCAAATAGGAAAAGGAGTACATCAAGGCTGTATATTGTCATCCTGCTTATTTAACTTTATATGTAGAGTACATCATGAGACACACTGGGCTGGATGAAGCACAAGCTGAAATCAAGATTGCTGGGAGAAATATTGATAACCTCAAATATGTAGATGACACCACCCTTGTGGCAGAAAGCAAAGAACTAAATAGGCTCTTGATGAAAGTGAAAGAGGAGAGTGAAAAAATTGACTTTAAGCTCAACATTCAGAAAACTAAGATCATGGCATCTGGTCCCACCACTTCATGGCAAATAGATGGGGAAACAGTGGAAACAGTGACAGATTTCATTGTCTTGGGCTCCAAAATCACTGCAGATGGTGACTGCAGCCATGAAATTAAAAGATGCTTGCTCCTTGGAAGAAAAGTTATGACCAAACTAGACAGCATATTAAAAAGCAGAGACATTACTTTACCAACAAAGGTCCATCTAGTCAAGGCTATGGTTTTTCCAGTAGTCATGTATGGATGTGAGAGTTGTACTTAAAGAAGAATTGCTGCTTTCAAACTGTGATGTTAGGAGATTCTCGAGAGTCCCTTGGACTGCAAGGAGATCCAACCAGTCCATCCTAAAGGAAATCAGTTCTGAATATTCATTGGAAGGACTGATGTTGAAACTGAAACTCCAATATTTTGGCCTCCTGATGTGAAGAACTGACTCATTTGAAAACACCCTGATGCTGGGAAAGATTGAAGGCAAGAGGAGAAGGGGACAACAGAGGATGAGATGGCTGGATGGCATCACCAACTCAGTGGACGTGAGTTTGAGTAAACTCAGGGAATTGGTGATGGACAGGGAGGCCTGGCGTGCTGCAGTTCATGGGATCGCAAAGAGTCGAAGACAACTGAGCGACTAAACTGAACTAAACTGAGTGTATGCACATGATGGAATATTATTCCCTCTTAAGAAAGAAGACAACTCTGTTCGTGCTACAACAAGGATTAAGCTTAAGGACATAATATTAAATGAAATAAGAAAGCCACAGAAAGACAAATATCATATGATTTCACTTATATGAAATATCTAAAGCAATCAAACTCAGAAACAAAAAGTAGCATACTGGTTATCCCAGAGCTGAGAGAGAGGAAAACAGGGAGCTATTGTTGAGTGGGCACAGACCTTCAGTTTTGCAAGATGAAAAGTTCTGGAGGTCTGTGGCACCCCCATGTGAATATCCTTAACAATACTTTTAAATCGTACACTTAGAAATGGCTAAGATGGTAAATTTTATGTGTTTTGGTGGCTTCTCTGGTGGTCCAGTGGTTAAGAATCTACCTTGTGATGCAAGGGACACCAGTTTGATCCCTAGTCTAGGAAGATCCCAGCTGCCATGGAGCAACTAAGTGCAGGTGCCCAACTGCTGAGCACAGGCATTGGGGCCTGTGCTTCACAATAAGAGAAGCCACTGCAGTGAGAAGCCCGTTTGCTGCAGCTAGAGAAGGTCCATGTACAGCAATGAAGGCCCACCTCGGCAAAAAATAAATAAAGCTTTAAAAAAATTCATGTGTTTTTATCATAATAATTAAAAAAGACTAAAGAAGAAGCACTTCCTCTCAGCCACTGAGATAATGAATGGCAGAGACAAGGTTCAAATCCAGGTGTGGGATTCAGCTAAGGGGTTCCTTCTACTGTACAACAGAGACTTCGTTTTGCAAAAGAAAAAAAAAAAACATTAAGAGATTTGAAGTGGCTATTAGTATAGGCACAATAGATTTTAAGGCCAGGAGTATTACTAGAGACAAATACTTCACAATGATAAAAGGTTCTAGTCATCAGAAAGATATAACAATTATAAATAGATATGTACCAAAACAAAGACACAAAGTATGATAGAATTAAAAAGAGAAATAGATAATTGAATATTTTTACTTGGAAATTTCAAGCTTCTCTCTCAGTAACTGATAGAACAATGAGATGAAATTGACCTAATGACACAACTAGAACATTCCACCCAACAACAAAATATAGCTCTTTCAGTTTCACAGGGAACACTCTTCTCCAGGATAGACTATAGGCTGGGCCATAAAACAAACTTCAGTAAAATTTAAAATTTGAAACCATACAAAGTATATTAAGTATACTTTCTGGCCATAATGAAATTAAACTAGAAATTAACAACAGGAAGAACCTAGGACATTCTGAAATATTTGCAAATTAAACAACAAAGTTTCAAATATCTCATGAGGCTAAGTTACAAAGAAAATAAATAAAATAAAATATGACATAAAAATGTGTAAGATAACAGTTACACAAATGATTAGAGGGAAATTTTTATCTTTAAATATATACAGAAAGATATCAAAAATCTAAAGTTCTACCTCAAGAACCTAGATAAGGAAGAACAAATAAAAAATAGTATAAATAGAAAGTCAATAGTAGCTGTAAGAGCATAAATCAATAAACTAAAAAAGCAGAAAAATAAAATCGAGGAAATCAATGAATTCAAACATGACTTCTTTGCAAAAATCAACAAACTTGATGTACCTTTGGCAAGAATAACTTAGGAAAAAAATTAAGAACACACAATTAGCAAAGTCAGCAATAAAGAGAACTCACTACAAACCTATAAAAAAAGAAAGTTAACAGAACATAATAAAGAAATTTACGCCAACAAAATAGACTTAGAAGACATAGTCAAATTCTTAGAAACACACAAAAGTGACTCAAGAAGGAACAGAAAATCTGAATAAACATTTATAAAGTAAATAAATTAAATTAGTAATTTAAAATCTTCCCACACAGAAAAGCCCAGCCCCTAATAGCTTCACTATTGAATTCTACCAAATAGTTAAGGAAGAAAATACTACATAAACACATAAATAGACAAGAAGGGAAAACTTCTCAGTTCATTTACTCAGGTTGGTGCTACCTTGATACCACAAAAAGACCAAGACATCACAAGAAAGGAAAACTATAGATTAGTGTCTCCCATAAACACAGACACAAAAATGTTTTTTCATAAAACATTGTCAAGCTGAATCCAGCAACAAATAAAAAGGTATGTTCTGCAGACTGTAGCTTCTTGTTACCTACAGACCTAACAAGACTCTAGTTTTGACCACTTGAGACACCTTGTAGCAGTGTTGTTGGTGTCCTGAATATTCCCCAGCACTTTTCCCGTAAACACTGTTGGACTTCTTCCCATAGAGACCTACAATTGTAACTGCAGCCTCCTTGTTCTACATGTAGGTTGCAGGATCATGGGAAATGGCACCCATGGGGACATCCCTCACGCATTTATGGACGAGAACTCATGGTAGATACACCTGCTTTCTTTTCCTTTGATGAAGATACTGTGGGGCATATTTTACAGTTCCCCAGGGCCACCTGTGGGTCAGTAACAGAAACGGTAACCAGCTCAAACATGCACCCTGCATGAGCTTCTTTCCTTTCCCTGTCTCATTTCCCTACTTCCCCACTGAGGCTCCCTAGGGTCACCTCCCTAAACTATGTATACTCAGACCCTTGTCTCTGGTTCTGCTTTCAAGACACACCTATTGGCTGACTCCTTTCTTTCTGTTGTGGCACAAGCTGAGAACNATGCACCCTGCATGAGCTTCTTTCCTTTCCCTGTCTCATTTCCCTACTTCCCCACTGAGGCTCCCTAGGGTCACCTCCCTAAACTATGTATACTCAGACCCTTGTCTCTGGTTCTGCTTTCAAGACACACCTATTGGCTGACTCCTTTCTTTCTGTTGTGGCACAAGCTGAGAACAGAGGAGGAATGTCTCCCCCAATTTTTAATGAAGTTGTTGGGATCGAAGCCAGAAAGACAGATGGCACCTCAGATTATAACTGATTTTTTTTTCTAGGAACAGCTTGAAAAAAATTAATTTGGGCAGAGAGGAAATTTCAGCAACAGAAGGAATTGGGTCGCCTTTGGCATTTGGGTTTTCATATCTCAGTAAGCAGAGTTGATGTGGTTATTGCAGAAATCCAATCCAATCATCATCTTCATTATAACAACGGTGCTGATTTCACAAAACAGGCACAGTGAGATCAGGAGACTTTCCCCCATTACCTTGGCGACTTACCTGAGTGAGACAATGTTCACCTTGCAAGGCAATCTACATCCCTTATTCCCACCCCAAGGCCTGGNGTGTATCTTTTCCTGTGTTTTATCCATATACTGAAGGAGTAGACCTATTTTCTGTTGATGGAGTAATGCATCCAATGCTTATAACAATATGAATTTTTACAATATTTCCAAAAACTAAAAATGTAAGTCCACATGTCAAGGTAACTTTATACACTTATTTCTTTGGATTGAAGAGGTGGTCACTATCAGTACCAAGTATGTTTTGCTAAATAATGTAATTTTGGTAAATTTTTGGTAAATCAGGTCTCGTTATAGCCCAAGAAAACCCGAGTACAAAACTGAGATAATATTAAAATATAATATTAAGAAATATGTAGTGGCCAAAAGAAAAATATTCTAATATTACTGCAGTAAGCACAGTTGACAGTTGGACTTTTAAGGGGCTAATGTCTTTCCTAGTGAGCCCCAGGACAGCTCTGGCACTGTGTGAGGACAGCCATCGGGTATCACTGCTTTGGGGGGATTTGAGGAGTTCTGAGTTACTTGCTTCAAAGTGACGAGCACATCAGTATACCTGCCACAGAGCCCACATGTTCTCCATCTGTCAAGCACTTAGCCTTAGGCACTGAAGGCCTCCTGGAGAATGCAGACATGCTATTGGGAGGGAACGTACAGGAAACATAGCATCTGGTATTATTAGTTATCCAGTTTACTGGCCCATCTCCTAAGTGAAGCTCAGAGACAAAGGGGAAGGGAAGGGGCAACTTGTTTTGGCCCAAGGGGGTGGACCCTGTGAAGCCCATCTCTGGGAAGCCAGGATTAGGAGAGGAGAAAGGAGCAAAGGGAAGAGGAGGGATCAGAGGGACCATAATGAGTTTACAAAGTTGCTGTGAGGTTGCAGTTTCCAATTTGGCAGAGCCACTGAGATTGTCAAATTCTCAGTGGAAATTTACACCAGCTCTCTCCAGTTTCCTGTGATGTTTCTGTAGGTCTCTGTTGCTATATTAACATGAAATGTACCCTCTTTAGAAGTTCGGCAGCCTTGTGACACTGAGCAGGAGTCTGAGGCAGATAATGTGAGTGGCCCAGCACTCCTTGGGAAGACAGGTACTGGGAAGTTCTCTCTGCCAAGCATGAGAAGCATCCCAGCCAGCATCTTCCTGGAGTCCTCCACTCCTGACAGCCACTCGTCCTGGAGGCAGTCTCCTCACTGCAACGTCAGAAGGAAGTGCAGGAGTACCTCACCATGACTGGGTCATGATGTCAGGAAAGAGCTTGGTTCAAAGAGCAGGGAAAATGCTGCAGTTGGGGGTCCAAAGGATCATAGCCTGTGCCCTATGAATGCGGTACACTATGTTAGTGCCAGTCACTCAAGAAAGTGTTAGTTGCTCAGTTGTCCGACTGTTTGCAACCCCATGGACTGTAGGCCTTTAAGCTCTTCTGTCTGTGGAATTCTCCAGGCAAGAATACTGGCGTGGGTTGCCGTTCCCTTCTCCAGGGGATGGTCTCGACCCAGGGATTGAACCCATGTCTCCTGCCTTGCGGGAAGATTCTTTATGTCTGAGCCAGTCACTTAGGATGGATGTTTCCAGGTCCTTCAGTGAGCCCTTGAAGCCTTAGTGAAGTGTGCTCATGGATCACCTATGTTCATGAGCCCAAATAGAGAAGGAGCTTCCTCCATCAGATTCCCGAAGGAGCTAACCTATATTCAAAGGGCAGGGCATTTATATAAACATCTCACTGGAGGATTGGCTCTTGGACAGAGAATTTTTCTTAGTCTTCTCTTTCTGCACAAGAAGTATAATACAGTGGGAAAGACAAGAATTTGGAGTAACGAGGCCATGCATCCAACAGCAGTCTACCAATTTAAAGCTCATGTCATTCAGGACAATTAATTTTGTCTCATTGCATCTCATCTCTAAAATGCAGATGGTTTTAATAATCGCTTCCTAGAGCTGTTGAGAAGATAAAGTCAGGAGTAAAAATTTGACCTTTATCAAAACAGCGTTTATGAGATTCCCAGTGGCGTGGACTCGCTCCTGATCAGATAGTCAGCCTTTCTGAAGGGAAAAATCCCAGGGCTCTTCCTGAGTGGACTAAACTTTGAGAGCTTGTTCCCTTGGATTTAAGATACGAAAAGAACCTTAGAAATCATCTTGTTCAGTCATCAAGAGACTTAAAATTTACTTTTTATCAATGAAATGCCTGCCTGTAGTTTTAAAATATTTATAATGAAAAACAAATTTCCTACCCATACAGCACCTCTGATCCATTCTCTAAAAAGTATTATCTTGATGAATTTAATTCTAGACATTATCTTGCATCTACTGCTCTGATGTATGAGTATTTAGTTCATTATACCTACTATGTCCTTCCCCATCCTCCCAATATAGTCTTATTACTTCTTTGTTTTAGTTTCTTCATGAGATAACTTTGTAACTTCAAAAATATACTTCATTTCCAAATTTATCATAAGGCATTAATCCTTGACTTCATACTTGGAAAGATGAGGCCACTGGCACCTGCCCCTCCCCCTTCACTGCTTTGAGCTTCCCAGTTTCTATCGTTTGAATTTTCATGTCTGTGTTACTAAATTTGCTGGCATTTCCATTCTGTTTTATGATCATAATTGTCTCATGCCTTATGTATAGGTTGTTTATAAAAGCTTAAAATCAATAAATCCTTCACCCAAGTGTGGTTAAGTAACAGTGATTGACTATAGAGCGGGGAGGAAAACCGTGATCACGTCACCTCTCTTATATGGCGTTTTGCTTTTCCAGGAGTTTCTTCCTTTTCCCCAGGAACCCTCTGTTCTCTCTTGAGCCACACTGGTTGATTTCTAGATTTGTGTTCATGTTTATTATTCTGAGATTTGTCTTTGCTTTTCTGGATTGAATCTCCAGTTTCCTGGATCCCAGGACTTCTGTTTTTGTTTGTTTAAATTTACTTAATAGGCTAAAGTCAACCCTTAAATAATTTCCTCAAAACTGCTCCTAGATATGGGAGGCTTCAGACAAATCAT
The DNA here is from genome assembly GCA_006410615.1 of Neotragus moschatus. NCBI lineage: Eukaryota > Metazoa > Chordata > Mammalia > Artiodactyla > Bovidae > Neotragus > Neotragus moschatus. The sequence continues at coordinate 1,129,291 of SJYA01002091.1, forward strand.
CGTGGGGGGACTTCTTTCTACATAAATAATCGAATTTTTAAAGTATTACGAAGACAAAGTGGAGTACAGTGTTTTGTTGGATGTAATTTAGAATGTTAGGTAGAGGTAAGATATTTACATATTTAATGTTCAGTCAGTGTATGCTAAGGTTCTTCTTTGTCTCTGTATTCTTTATTGCCAAATGCACTATTCCTAGCTATCTTCCACTATAAGAAAAAACTAGCAAGACTTATTATTCACAGTGCCAAGCTCTTGAGAACCTATTTGCATTGAAACAATATAGATCTGTATTAATTTGTGCATTAATGTAACACCATTTATTGAATGCTGGTTATATCATTACTTATAATGCTATAATTATTACTTATGAGTGGCATCCATCATGCCAGTCATGAATATTGCCGTATTTTATTGATGACCACAAGTTTCAAGTCTTACCCAGAGTATGCAGGAAAATGTGAATAATAATTTGTTTCCTGGTTATGCTGAATTTACCACTTGGAATTTTATAACATAAATATAGAACCGTACATCTTCCAACTCTTGTCTTCTCTTGAATTCCTTCTGCAGTAATCGCTGCATTCCTAGAAAGTGATTATTTTAATGTTAGCTGCACCCTGCCTTCTATTCTCTGCCATCAAAGGAGAGGACTTTAGGAGAAATGAGAAGAGTGGCCTCACTGGGTGCAGGAATGTTTGTCCCTCATCAGGAATGCTTCAGCTGACTGGAAAAACATGATGTCCTCACATCAGTGGAGGCAGGAGAGAACATCATTGGTGTCACACAGAATAAAGAATGCCTGTTGTCACCCTCAGTTACCCTTGGGTGCTAAATTCAGGGGCAGAACCACAAAACAAAGCCAGGCAAGCGTTGAGACATGGGACCCCGATGCAGCTCAGGCTGAAGGTCCTTGGTCCTGACCCTCTAGCTTGTCCTGTGTTTGATGTTGGAGAGTCACTTAAAATCATCGTCAGTGACATTCTCACATGGCCCAATCTCACATGGTTCTGTGAAAGAAATGGAACAGCAGGTAGCAGGCTCAATCCATTTGCTGGGATGCCCTCCTGGAACCAAGGTCCGCCCAGAGCCTCAAGAATCCCCATGGTATGAGTCCTTAGGGCATCTTGGTGAACTCATGTGCAGGGTAGATGATCGGAGAACACAGGGGTGGGGATCAAAAGGAACTGGGGCCCACGTGGACCCTGGTCCAACCTAGGATGCCCCAGAAAGGGGTTCTGCTGGCTCTCGGTGACCCCAGGCACTAGAGGAGGCCATAGGAAATTTCAAAGAAGATACCCTGGAGGCCAGAACCCATGCAGAACCAGGTCTGAACTTGGTTTGTCCTATCCAGCACTGCCACATCCCAGACCCTGGAGGGGACTTAGAGCTTCAGAGAGGGCACGCTCAAGGACCAGGGCTCTCCAGGCAGTACTGCTTGCAGGTGTGAAATATAGTGTTGGCAGTTTATGCATTTCTGGAAATGGCTTTTTGCTCCCTCATCCTTATTTGTTGGATTATGACACTGAAGGTTGACATCCATTTCCACACAGAAATCTGAAGGCCTTTGCTCTACTGTCTTCAGATGCATTGTAGCTGACGATGAGAGGTCTCCTGCTGGTCGGACTTCTTGTCTTTTAGAGGTACCTTTAAAATTTCTCTTTCCTTCTGAATCATCTTATTATCTTCTCTTTATTACTGATGTACCAGGCTTTTGTAACACTGGGTCTAGAGGCATATGTGTGTGCACGTACATGACTTAGGCACCTCCTTGGCTTGGGAGCTTGATTGGCATCTTAATTTGTATACTGATGTCCTTTGACTCTTGGAAAATCCCCTGTGATATTTCTTTGATTTCTTCCTCTTGGTTTCCTCTTTGTGTCAGTCTGTAGATTAGATGTGAGGTCTCGTGGATTCATCCTCTATGTATCTTTCCTTTTCTCTCTCTCTCTCTTTTTTTTTTTTAACATCTCTTTGTTCTGCTATCTGGTCATTTATTAGACTTCATAATCTATTTGAATTTCAGAGTCACATTTTTATTTTATAATAGTTCATCTTTGTTAGCTGTTTGTATTTTGTTGACACAATGACATTTTTACTCTTTCTAGTAATATTAATTAAGACAATTTTTAAAAGTTAAATTGTGTTTCCAAACGATGTCTGTTCCTTTCAGAGTTGTGTGTTCTGCTCGTTTATCTAGGTCTCTGTCGTGCTGTAGAGTTTGTTCAGAAGCTCAGTGCTCTTTGGCTGCCCCATTATGTGTAAGAACCAGGCGATAAGCTGCCCCTGAGCTGTGTATGTGGCAGGGAGGAGCAGGTAAAAGGGAAGGAGGCAGTGCTTGCAGGCTGGCAGTTCCACTCCATGTCATCTGAGGAAGTAGGCAACAGTCCTAGGGACCTATAGTTGGCAGATTGAAGGCCTTTCCCCTGTGGGCATTCCATTTCTTTGAAAAAGAATCTTCTCATTACTTGTATATTGGGTATATTAGTTTGCTAGGGCTGCCATAACAAAATACCACAGACCGTGAGGCTTAAACAACAGAAATCTATTTTCTTACAGTTGAGGAGGCTGGAAGATCAGAGTATGGGCAGGTTTGGTTTCTCCCATTTCTCTCTCCTCGGCTAGCACATGACCATCTTCTCACAGTATCCTCTCATGGCTTTTCCTCTATGCGTGTGTATCCCTGGTGGTCCTTGTTCTTCTTATTAGGGCAATAGTCCTATTGAATTAGGGCCCACCCTAATGGTCTCACCCTAAGTTAATTGCCTCTTTTAGGGTCCTGTCTCTAAATACAGTCACATACTAAGGTACTGGGGATTAGAATGTCAGCATATGAACCTCGGGAGGACACAGTGCAGTCCATAGATGGATGTCTGTCAGTCTGCCAGTAAGGAGAGCATTTGGAAGTGTGATGTTAACTCTTGAGTCTAGAGAAGAGTCTGTTAACTTTGGCAGTTTTTGACATTGGGGCTTCACCATTTTTTGTGTGATACCCATACTGGACATCAAAGAGTGTTCATCAATATCTACCCACTAGATGCCAATCATGACAATAAAAAATGTCTTTAAACATTGACAGATGTCCCCTGAGTGTAAAGCAAGATCCCCCCCTAGCTGAGAATCAGTGTGTGGATTTCTCCAGCCCTTTATTAACAACTGATGTCCCAGAACCCCAGGTTTAATAGGCAGATGGCTGTATGTCTTTCTTTCTTTGCTCTAGTCTGTGGCTTCCTCTGCTGGTTTGATTAGTCACCACTCCAACCTCTTTTCTCCATCTCCTGGAAGTTTGTTGATGTCCTGTCTCCACAATGGATTTTCATGCTTAAAGTGTCTAGCCTTTTTCCTTCTTTAATATTTTAGGAAGTGTTAGGACAGAATGTAGACGTGCATGGAGGGTCAGTGTATTATATTTAAGTAAAGACTCTCCACACCTTCCAGATTATAAATGAGAAAATCAAGACTCTGAGGGAAGAAATAATTCGCAGACAGCTGCATCTAATAATCGTAAAAAGACAGGCTTGGAATCCTGTTCACTCCCAGTCCAGTGTCATTTCCATTAACTCAACTCTGTTGTTTCAGCATACTTGATTAGTAAACACACCACCATTCTTCTCTGAGAGCTCTTTCTTTAAAGGAGTAAGTCCTCAACAAATCGTTGGATTTTTAAAAAATACTAAACGGTAGTGACAGCAAAAGTGTTTAGGAGGAACTCTTTACTCCAGACTTTTAAATTTCTCTTAAATTAAACTCAAGTATCAGTAAATAAGTGTTTAAAACCAGAAAGGTTGATAGTAGGTGGCTACTATGCTCCATCCTCGGTTAAATGATTACAGATAAAACATTAGTGTCCCTCATGCGTTCATTCTGTTAGTTATTTCCCAAAACTCTCTGGCTGAGAATAAGCCTTGTGATTGTGTGTGTGTGACTCAAGTGCCTTGCTTGTGTCTCTGTGTTGTGAGGGTGTGTGATGTCTGTGCATTTCCTTGTGGTGCAAGTATGTGTGCACTTGCACTGGGCACGCCAAATTTGGGTTTGGTCAGAAAGGAAATGTGCACTTGCACTGGGCACGCCAAATTTGGGTTTGGTCAGAAAGGAAGCAGCAGAATTGTATGGGACTAGTCTAGGGAGAGCACATGCTCGTTCAGTGATGTGGGTTTTCATCCCCTGCATCCATAAAACTGTCTGAGGTCTCCTCTAACACCTTGACAGGTGGTGATATGACCCCCATCCCTCATCACCCCAGTGGGGCTGACAGTCCTGGCAGCCTGCTGCCTGTAGGGCTTCTGCTGCCCATCAAAGTCAGCTCTGATGAGGCTTTCAAAACACCCACGGGTGTCAGGTGTGTGTGAGCTGCACGGCTGGGGCCAGACCCTCTAATCCCACTCCCAGGAGGGCCTGAGAACTTGGCCCCGTGGAACCACGACCTTGACCAGCTAAAGGCAGTGATCCCTGGGCGGTGGAGCAGAAAGACTGCTGAGGACTGTGAGTCTCCAGGGGTCCAAGGAAGAGACAGATAATTGGAGACCAATCTGCCAGGGAGAGTGCAGCCTGGGAGCACCGCGGGCAGAATTCAGTCATTCTTTTGTCACCGTGTGGGCTAAATTGCTTCATTTTTTCAAACATTATAACTTCTGTGATGGAAGGGAGTCCACCATACCCTTTCTCAGTATCCCCGCTAGGGCCCAGCAGATAGTGGCTGAATCCTGGTTGATTGATTGGAGCATTCTATTTAGTTTCAGCAGTGCTTACCTGGGGATTTCATCCATTCGTGTATTCAACACATATTTATCAAGTGGCTATTTTGTGTCAAGCATTATTTTTACTTTAGGTTATTATGACAGTGAACAAAACTGTGTTCGCCACAGTGTCTCTTGTGGAGAGACAACGATAAACGCACTTTTGAAGGTGGATGGAATGTGAGTGCTCAGGACAGGCAGAAAGGGAATTCAGGTATGTGAGGCGAGCAGGTGAAAAGTTTAGACAGATAGGGTGGTTAGAGAAGGGCTGCGTGAGGATCCATGCGGAGACCAGAAAGATTCCGCACACTAGGAGATGAGGGCACCTTCTGCTGGGATCACTTAGTAGTAGACCCAGCACATCACTTACAAAGGGGCTGTTTGGGTTTATCTGGTTTTGGCGCAGCATCTTTCTTCACCTCTCAGAGAAGTTCATGTTCTTTGGCTTCTCTCTCGGCCAGTCCCCTCGGCCAGTGCCCACTTCTCCCCGACTCCAGTGCTGAGAGCCACCTCCCGTCTCCTCAGATGCTTTGAGTCACCAGCATGGGTGCTCACCTTTCTGCAAGCTTGCTTGAGGGCCACCAGTAGTTAAACAGCTATCCTGAACATTGCATCTACCTCTTCCTACCACTTTATTCTCTTTTCTCTTTTACGGCAAAATATTTTGGAAAAATGGTGCTGATTTACTGTCTTGATTGCTGCTTCTCAACCCATTGCTAGATGGCTTTCCTGTAAACACTAGCTTACCCTTGGGAGGGTTTCTGTGCAAATTATAATTCTGATTACTTAGCCTCAAACCACCTCTGTAGATGCTGCTTTGGGAACCTCGGGCCAGGAGTCGGCCAACTCTTTCTTCTCTGTAATCTGAGTCTTGCTGGGAGGAACAGTAGAGGGAGACCAGCAGATGGGGGGACAGGAAGGGCTTTCTCTTCCCCACTGCTTCCTGTTTTGCTTAGTACCTCCACAGCAGCAACCCCACATGCCAGACGTGGCAGTTGGGTCCAGTGTCCTCCTTCTGCCAGCATCCCAGAGCCCCCTCTTGACTTCATCCTCAGAGGTTCCAGCTCCTGCTCTTCTGGGTTCACCCTCCTGGTTCTAAGGCACCAGCCAAATGGGACCCTTCCCCCTGAATCCAGCTCCCTGAGATCCCTCTGAGCTGCAGAGGGGGCAGCACCCAGCTCTGGGAGGGACCTCTTCTCCAAGGCTCTGGATCCCAGTGACTTCCATCTCAGCCCTTGGTTCCCTGGTGCTCAGGGAGGTCATTGCTTCTGTAGTTAACAGTCTCTGTGTTTTCTCCACGTTCCCTTTCACCTTTTCAGCTCTCTCTAACTCCTCTAAACCTGATTCTTTATATTAAATTTTCTCTTTTGAAATAACTAGTGTGGTTTCTCTTCTGCTAACTAGACCTTGACTGATACAGCCACCAAAAGGCTGTCAAACCGATTGGATTTCTCTCAGTCCTTGCACCGTGGCACTCCTGTGCAGCATTTTGCTTTTCTGGCTTCCTCTCCTTCGAGAGCTCAGCTCCACCCCTCGCCTGGCCTCATGGTACCATTTTTTTCTGGATGCTCCTTCTTGCTCTTGAACTAGCCCTTGTCCGTCTCCCCCGTGATCTCCAGCTGCCGCTTATCCTGGTTTTCTCGGGTCCCTCGTCTCGTCCTGCTCCCCCTGGGCCATTCCAAGCCACAGTTTCTGCCTCTTGCTGAGGATTCCAGTTCTCCAGCCTTGCCCATTCTCCCCTGTAGGCTCATATCCCACGTGCATATTCCTACCTGAACATCCCCTGGCTCTTCAGTATCAATATTTCCCAAGTTAATCTTGCCATCCTCTCATCCCAGACTATCCTGCTGTGTTTACCATCTGCCTCATTGCCCAGGACAAAATGATGAGATTCATTTGGACTTCCCCCTCTGTCCCACACCCCGCCTTTTCTCACATTTAATGTCTCTCCAGGCTACGGCTTCCACCTCGAGTCCCTGTCACAATTGAGACAGTGAGAACAAATCCTACGCACTTCCTGTTTCAGAGCCATGCTGAGGACTTTGCACACAACTCAATTAATCCTCACAGTATAACTCTATGAGGTAAGTTCTACTAGTAGCCCCATTTCACAGATGAAGAAACTGAGGCATGAAAGGTTACACTACCTACCCAGTGACACAACTAGGAAGTCATAGGGCTGGGATTTGAATTGGAGAAGACTTTCTGACAGGCTGTCTGACAGCTTCTGAGGCACTGTGGACAGATCCAAGCTTGCCTGCATTGATTGTAGGGTTTCTCACTGGTGTCTTCTCCAGTGCTGGGCCCAGCACACAGCAGGCACCCAAAGCATTCATTATCATAATCATTTTACATGATATCCATCAGGTCCAGGTAGCCTGAGTGTATCCTCTGAAATATACATCTTTCCTTGTCATCTCCCTGTTAAAATCTCACTGACTCTCCATTAGCCCAGGATCATGTGTCCGATTCTGAGTCCTTTGGAGCTTGCCCTTATTGACTGGCCTCTCTCACGTTGCCTTGGGGCTCTTTCCTCTCTGCACACTTTCGCTCAGTATAGGAAACTGCCTGTCATTCCTGGCATACTGAATCATCCTTCCACTTCTGCTTCTTTTCCATCTGAGGCTATCTTGTCTGCGGTGACCACCCTTCCTCTGCTTGTTGGCCATTCCTGTTCTTCCTTCCAGTCTCATCTCAGGTATTGCCTGCTCTGGGGAGCTCTTCTTGAACCCTCCCTGCCTCCTCCCCCCATCAGCATGGACTCCCTTCTTTGTACGCACAGAGCACTCATCGTACATGTCCTTGTTGCTAACATGTCTTCCTTGGTGGGCAGTGAATATCTCAAGGGCAGCAGGGGTTTTCATTGTTCATTTTCATCTCTAGCACCAACCACGGAGGTGGGACATAGTAGATGCTCAGGAAATACTCTAGGGACTAGTGAGAACTGTTCTCAATCCTCTCTGGCCAGTTGAGTCCAGTGGTTAGAAACCTGAATGGGGGCCTCACTCAGAGCACACGTGTATCAGCTGCAGGACACAACCCCAGGGTAGTCACAGAGTAAGAAGTCTGCGTTAGGCTGAAGTTGACAGGGTGGTCTTGACTGCCCAGCAGGCCCCTGGATAATATCGGAAAACTCTGACCAAGCAGTGTGACCCTGCTCTTGACTCTGAGAATCCTACCAAATGGTGGGGAAAGAAGAAGCAAGACTCGCAGCAAAGGCAGCGTGCTAATCAGCCACTGTATCTTGTCTCATGTTGTGAGAAAAAAGAATCATGCAAATGTTGTATAATTGTTTGTCTTCATTACGGGAGCTTGTTCCTTACTTCATTATGCACAGAATTTGCAAGTTGCTTTCTGCCTTCCTCCCACTTCAAAAAGCTGATGTGAAATTTCAGTAAAGGTACATATCAATTAGCAGGATGATATAGCAAATATTAATTTAGAAATTGATGTGAAGCATAAACATCAACCTATAACTTCCATTGCAGAATGAGAAACTACACCAATGTTTTCAAGGCCCAGAGACATGGCGAGGTGGGAACCTATTTTGAGGACCTGGCTAAGCACATTTTCTAGTGTGTGCACAGGTGCTCAGGCATATCTGACTCTGTGACCCCATGGACTGTAGCCTGCCAGGCTTCTGTATCCACGGGATTTCCCAGGTGAGAATACCAGAGTGGGTTGCCATTTATTAGTAGATTGTCTGAATTGCTCTAGGGATGGCAGCAAAGGATGGACAGAAGGGAATATTTGGCATAGTTTATAAAGAAGAGGTGTCAGGATTAAAATTAAGGAGAAAAACCAAAAGCAAACAGCAGAATGACTGTGTGTAATGCCTGGGTAAGTTTCCAAGGCTGTTGGCACTGAGCTTAGGCATTTGGGGTAGGGTTCTTGTTTGTGTGATGTGTGCCTTAACAGTGTGATATTCCTCAGTCACATCTGGCACTTAGTGCTGAGAAAGGAGACAGCTAAGGAATAGGGCATAAATATGGTGCTGGTACCTTCAGAAGCATGTGTCGACACCCCACCCCTTCCCAGAGCTCCTGGGAGTCCTGAGCGAGAGGAATGGGATAGAGAGGAGGAGCTCTTCAGGATCCCAGGATCCTTCCACATACCAGCTGGGGGACATCAGCCAAGTTACCGGCCGTTCTGAGCTTCCGCTTCTGCATCTATGGAATGTGGAAATAACATCTCCTTCCCTGTAGGGTTCCAGCGAGGATTAGAGATGAAGAGGGCAGTGCTTCTAGAAATGTAAACAAGAGAAACCATGATTAGGGATGGGGGTCCCTGTGGCACTGTGCTGTCTGGTCAGGAGCCACCCCCCAGGATTAGACAGGGAAGTAGGACAGGAGGGAAACAGAAACCCAAGAGAGAAACCCAGACAACCCAGTTTCAGGGGTTTGCTGAAGAGCCTCCTTATTCCTTATCTTCACAGAAAAAGCCCTGTGAAAAGTTCAAGTGCCCAGGGAGATGGCTTTTAAGAAAGCACTGAAAGATCCAAATAGATTTGTGCATTTTCTAAATTTAGACCAGTGGGGAGACATACTGTTTGTGCTTGAAAGGTGTAAACATAAAGGTAAAAGGAAATTGAGAGGCTTCTCAGAGTATCTGGTGGAACAGGCTGCTCTGAAGCTGGCCAGCCTGTGCTGGTGCCACTCCCTGCCCCCTCTCTCCCGTCTGGGAAAGGGGGAACCCTCCAGGGCTTGATCAGGGAGAGAGGTAAGATGAATAAAAGAGATTTTTAAATGTATTATGAATGACTGTTTGGTATTGCCTGATCTTAGAGCAGAGACTACAAATGGAATGATAGTAAGGTTCCCCAGAAGCAGTTAGGGTGTAGAGAGAACAAATGAATCCTCTGTCATTGTGCCTTGTTATCCAGGTCTCATCTGGAGACCCTGACCGGTCTGTAGCCACTTGTGGGGTAATGGAGGCTCCCACCAGGAAGAGAGGGACTTCCTGATCTTGGAATGGAAAAGAGAAGTATATATCCTTGTATTTTTATATTAGGTATCAATGTTAATGGTTGTTTTTAACCCCTCTTTAAGATGCAGAGTACCTCTATGAGTGCACCTACTTTCAGTTAAATCAGTAAATGATTAGGTTAAGAATAGTAGTTTCAACACGGAAATAATCCTTAAGCCAGCAGACATTAAGTAGAGAGTCTTCCGCCAAGGAATATTGCTATTCCTAAGTAAAAAATGTACCTTTGTTTGAAAGACTGAAAGGAACCTGAAGTGCATATTGCAAAGTGAAAGAAAGGGTTTCTTTTTGAAAGGGTTTCAGTTTGAAAAGGGTACATGTTGCACGATTCCAGCCTTATGTCATTCTGGAATAGGCAAAACTATAGGGATGGGATTTTTAGGACAGTGAAATGATTCTGTGTGATGTGGCCATCACACAGTCCTGTGGATATGTGCCATTGTACATTGGTCAAAACTCACAATGTACAATACAAAGTGAACCNCATGTTGCACGATTCCAGCCTTATGTCATTCTGGAATAGGCAAAACTATAGGGATGGGATTTTTAGGACAGTGAAATGATTCTGTGTGATGTGGCCATCACACAGTCCTGTGGATATGTGCCATTGTACATTGGTCAAAACTCACAATGTACAATACAAAGTGAACCCAAAGTAGACTGTGGACTTCAGTTAAAAATAGTGTATCAATATTGGTTCATCAGTTGTAACAAATGTTCCACATCAGTACAAGATGTTGATAATAGGACTTGTGGACACACAAGAGGAGGAGAGCGTGGGTTAACTCCAGGAGTTGGTGATGGACAGGGAGGCCTGGTGTGCTGTGTGGTCCATGGGGTCACAAAGAGCCAGACACGACTGAGCAACTGAACTGAACTGAACAGTAAGGAGGGTTGAGGGGAGAAAGAGTATATGGGAATTCCTTGTACTTTCTGCCCAATTTTTCTATAAACCTGAAACTGCTCTTAGGAAATTAAGTCTATTAATTAAAAAAAATTTTTTTAGATCAGCTGGATATCAAAAAGCTTCCAGCATTAGAAGAAGAAAAACTCGGTGAATATACTTATTTTATTTTGTTAATAGACCTGTATCAAGCCTAATAAATACTGGACATAGTTCTAGGCTCTGAGGAGCTGAGACTGGATGGAAACACCTTCTTCAACTGAAATAGCAGCCAGGTCATTAGCCTAGCAACAGTTGCGCAGTGTTCACTGAATGCTTCTTATATTCTGTCTCATTTCACTTCACAACCCTAAAAGGAGAAAATAGAGAAACTGGCATTTTAGAATGATTTGACAAGTAAGTTTGGAAATTTTAAATACAGGTCCAAGATCACCCGGCTTGGAAGTAATAGAGTAAAAACTGTATTGAGGTAATGTGACAGCTACCATACTCAGAAACCTAGTGTATCTCCTTAGGAAGGGAGAGTCAGGTGAATGCTTTATTCTGTTTGCAAGGCTTCTTTCTTAGTGAAATCTTCATATAAAGATACTAGAATGAATAACTTTATAAAAAGGAAACAGATATAGTATTCTGCCTCAAAAGTCTGCATAACTCTTTATATAAAAGAAATCTGTCAGATTATATAATTTTACTTCTCTTTGAAAATTAAAAAAAAATCGCTTCATTGCAATTATTGTTGTTGCTGGGAAGATAAAAGTACATTAGCACAAGGCAGAACTTCACAGCTATTAAGAATTAAAGTACAAAGAAAACAAGTTGGAAAATGAAATGGAGCTCAAGTATGTATCTATATTTAACTTTATATGAATAGGAACATTAAACTTCACTGCAGCTTGAGGCTGTTAAATCTTTTCCATTATCCTGAGAATGCTGTTGTTCAGATCATTTCCAAATTTTATGCAAAAGAGAACAGTGAATGTAGCAAATCAGACAGATCCTTTCTTTCCCACACATAGGTTTCATACAACCCTCCTTACAAGGGCTCGTTGACTTAGAGTTATGAGACCACCTTGAACTGAGGTAGCCTTTCTCTCGTTTTTATTGACTATTTTATTTTTTTCCATCTCAGGTATACATGAGTTCCCAATCTTGAACCCCCCCCCACCTCCCACCCCATATCAACTCTCTGGATCATCCCCGTGCACCAGTCCCAAGCATCCTGTATCCTGTATCGAACATAGACTGGTGATTCGTTTCTTACATGATAGTATACATGTTTCAGTGCCATTCTCCCAAATCNAGCGACTGAACTGAACTGAACTTTTGGTTAAATTGTGGTCAGCAGGGATTACTCTGCATAACTCCTCCACTGAGATCTAGGCCTTCTATTCCTCACCCCTAGTGAGAGCCACTGTTCCCAACCAACTACCTGGTCAAGGAAAATCTCACAGCAAGGATTCAACAGTGTTGAGAGAGCTATACTAAAACAGCATCCTCCATATGGCCAAAGAGAAGAGAGATCTCAAAAGGTTTGGGGCCAGTCAAAGCCTGGAATAAGCTGGGTTTTCAGTGGGGCTTCCCTGGTGGCTCTGATGGTAAAGAATCCACCTGCAATGCAGGAGACATGGGTTCAGTCCCTGGGTTGGGAAAATCCCCTGGAGAAGGAAATGGTAATCTACTCCAGTATTCTTACCTGGGAAATCCCCCAGCGGGCTTCAGTCCATGTGGTCCCAAAGAATCAAACATAACTAAGCAGCCAACACTTTAACTCTCTCTGGAGGAACCTCCCAAGTCTTCCCAACTAAACCTGTGGTCTTTCCCTTTCCTAGTTCTACTTCTGTATTCATCTACCTCAACTTCCCCTTCCAAACTAATTTTCACCTTCAGATTGATACCCAAGCTGAAATATGTCAGTGGGGACAGAGAAAGATTATTTTCTTACCAACATAAAACACAGTTTTCTAAAAGCTCTACTAGTTTTTATAATTATGATCTTCTGTAACAACTCACATCTTCCCATGAAGACATATTTCTTTCTCTGTTCTCTTATGTCAAAAGTCCATTCCATAGTACAGTGATCCAAATATGCACTGACTTCTCTGGAAACAGCCAGAATTTTTCTTTTTACCTTCCTTTTGTTTCTTGGAGCAATTGTGAATTAGTATAGACTCAAAAATGGCAGTTGAAATATGCATTGTAACATTTGTCAGGTTAGCTACAAAGGAATAAGCAGAAGTAACCAGAAATGAGGAACAGGAAATTTCTGATAAACAACTTTGATGGTTATCTAGAAGCTGAATTGAATCATAGACACTAGAGTTTGGAATTGCATTTTGAATTACAGAATATATTGGGCTTCCCAGGTGGTTCAGTGGTAAAGAATCTGCCTGCCAATGCAAGAGATATAAGGGATGCAGGTTCAATCCCTGGGTTGGGAGGATTGCCTGGAGAAGGAAATGGCAACCCCTTCCAGTATTCTTACCTGGAAAATCCAAAGGACAAAGGAGCCTGGCAGGCTACAGTCCACAAGGTTACCAAAGAGTCAGACACAACTTAGTGACTAAACAACAAACAAAATTTGCACAATTAGAGGTTAACAACCTCCCACCTATATGATATCAGTTTATTTTGAAATATTAGTGTGGTTTTATAGGCATTCAATTCTGTGGTAGTGCCAGAGAGCATTTATGTATTTATCAGGTTCCCATGCAGCACATTTGAATTTAGAAAAAGAAATAATTAAAACAACAACAACCTGGGTACTCCTGACATGGGCACTGTCATGGATGTTAATAGTATTTGGAAGTAAAATGAATGAGGTTATCATATTTACAGGCTCAACATTCATCAGTGAAAACATGTAACTGATAAATTCAGCCCTATAATCAAGCAATTTAAGTCTTTCCCAATATAGAATGGGAAGTTAGAATGTATGCTTCTGTCATTGGGCTTGCATTAAGGAGACTAGATAAAAAGATTGTTTACCTCAGTTACCTCTTACTGGCCCATTCTCTAATTTAGGAACACAGTTAATTTCAGATTCTGAGAGAAGATAACAAGGAGGAACAGTGAGCTTCTGGGAAACCTTAAAATCTTTGCTGCACCCCTCGCTGATTCTGGTTTGTGCCTCTTCATCATGGGAATAGCTCTTGCATCATTTAAAAAACTTGAGCAGTGTTTCAAGAGACTTCTTGATCTTACCTCTGCAGACTCATAATTTCTTTATCTGTTCTTGGGAGGATAAAGCATCTAGAGCTTTACAAGCTGGATGTCCCTGCAATCCCATCTCCTTGTTCTTCATTCTTTTCCAGGCAGAAAGTTAATGGGGCAATTTGTCTCTAGCAGAGGGATGTTTTCTGATGCTGAGGAGTTGCCTGACACAGCAGGTCAGAGGAGTTAGGTGGGAGAAGGGAGGGAAGTGTCCAGAGTTACCCTCTATCACAGGACTGTGTTGATAGACTTCCCTTCCCCTTCTCTCCCCTCTCATTCACTCTCTTTTCTGACCTTCCCTTTGGCCTTTCCTAGTAAGAGGCCAGTATGTTTTCACACTTGGGAAATCTCATTCAAGAATTTTTGTCAATGGACAAGTCATAAGAAGCCCTTCCATTTTAGGGCTCGTTGACGTCATCAAGGAGGCGATAAATATCTGTTGATATAATTGGATGTGAGATTCAGTGTTGAGATAGCAAAAATTCTGCCCCTCGTTCCCGGGCAGGGCCCTATGATTTATGCAGGAGCAGAGGCAGCGCGCAATCCAGCTGTCAAGGGAGCGTCAGCTTATTAGGCAAATGCTGCGTGGTTTCTGAAGAGGGTCGACACTATAAAATCCCCTTCCAGGCTCTGGTGTGGAGAAACTCAGAGCCCACGTCCGTGGAGAGACAGAAGAGGAAGCGAAGAGGAAAAGAACAGAGTAGGAAGAGAAAGGAGAGGGAAGAGAACCCCTGAAAAAAAGCCCCAGAGACTTTTTCTGCAGAGAAGCGCTGCGCCTCGCTCACCTGCAGAAGCACCTCGGAAGGTAGGGAGCGCCTAGACGGAACTGTGCCTCCAACTTGGCACTGCCTAAGCTGCCAGGGTGTGCGCCGCGCTGCCGGCTGTTCCTAGGCGTGTGTGTGCGTGTGTGTGTGTGTGTGTGTGTGTGTGTGTGTGTGCGCGCGCGCGTGCCCGTGCCACAAGATTCCGATAGATAGTAGCTGAGATGCTGCTAAAAGCAAACTTAGACGGCTGCTTAGCGTTACCCGAACTGGCCGTCATTCCTCGCTGTCTGTGTAAACGAGCCCCCATCCATCCCGACCACTGAGAAAACTGAGGGCAGGGATGGGAAAAGAGGAAGGAGAGGCAGCAGTTCTCAGTTTGGAGAAAAATGCTGAAACATCCGGAAAGGGTGGTGGTGGGGTCGCGGGGAGGGGGGAATGTTTAGAGCTCTTGAGACCACGAATTTGCAGGTCTTCTTTAGAGCCCGGGGAATTGGTCTGGGGGAATCGTTAGACAGGGGACTCGGGGACCCTCCCTAAGTAAGTCTTGTAAGGAGAGTCGCTCCAGCCTGGAGCGGGACTGAGCCTTGTTGCCGCGCCCTGCCCTTCCAAGCTGCTCCCCTTCTTGGTCTCACTCCAGCTCTGGAAGTCCTGATTCGGGCGCTTCAGCACTACGGACAGCGCCCCACCCGTGCCGGGAGCTGGGTCTGTGGGTGTCGTCCTGCGAGAAACTCCCAGTGGAGCCCAACTCTGATAATTCTTTTTTTCTCTCTTATTCCGCCCTCTGCCCATCTCTGTACCGCAATTAGCGCCCCCTAACATGCGACTGCCGCTGCTCGTGTCCGTGGGCGTCCTGCTGGTGGCTCTGCTGCCCTCCCCGCCATGCAGGGCCCTCCTCAGCCGGGGGCCCATCCCGGGTGCCCGGCAAGCATCGCAGCACCCCCAGCCCCTGAGTTTCTACCAGCCGCCCCCGAAACCCCAGGAACCCCAGGCTCTGCCCACCCTACTCCGCGTTGGGGAGGAATACTTCCTCCGCCTGGGTAACCTCGATGAGACCCGGGCTGCTCCTCTCTCTCCCGCCGCCTCGCCTCTCGCCAGCAGAAGCAGCAGTCGCCTTTCTCCGGACAAGGTGGCCGCCAACTTTTTCCGAGCGCTGCTGCAGCCCCGGCGCCCACTCGACAGCCCAGCGGGTCCCGCGGCACACGGCACGGAGAACGCCCTCGGTAGCCGCCAGGAGGCGCCAGCCGCCAGGAAGAGGCGATCCCAGGAACCTCCCATCTCCCTGGATCTCACCTTCCACCTCCTCCGAGAAGTCTTGGAAATGACCAAGGCAGATCAGTTAGCGCAGCAAGCTCATAGCAATAGGAAACTGTTGGACATTGCTGGGAAATGAAACGGTGCGTTTGCCTAAAAAGATTCTGTATTTAGCACAAAAGTGATTTAAAAATCTAAAAATTAAAACAATAAAAATACAGTATTCTATACCATAGCATTGCTCTGATACCATCTGTTTATTTTTATATAGACTGAGATGTAGAGGATGTACAGCAAGAGCGCCCAGACTCCTTAATTAGCATGCACACAGTGTATTCATATGCAGTAACAGCGACATGTAGTTTGCGTCCTAGACTTCTAGTTTCTACTTCCAGGTGTCTTTAACAGTGTTTTATAGAGAGTATAGACCCAGGGGAAAATGTTTTGAAGAAGTAGACATAAGTCACCATACTGATTTTATTGTGTTTTGAGCCAAAAAGAATATCATTCTCTAGGGTGAGTGAGACAAAAATATGTAAGCTCTTTGAACCAACTTTTCCTTGTAAACGTTTCAGTAATAAAACATCTTTCCAATCCTTGATCAATTTGGCTCTGTAAGAGAATGCTGAATATTTATATTTCTAATAAAAGCTGCAAAGGTAATCACGACTTTATTTTTCCTCTCCAGTGCTCACAGGGGAAAACTGAGCTCCTTACTTCCTCCAAATTGATATCAACACAAGAATAAACAAAACTCCTGGCATTTTTATTTTCTGCTAAAACCATAAACATATGTCAATGGCTCACACAAATCCTGCAACTACCTTGGACTCATCTCTGCACCTCAGATTTCCCCTCTGAGGTTGAGTTCAAGAATTCAGAAAGTTGTTTGCAGTTCTGAAGCTTGGTAATTCTATAAATGAAACTGATTCATAACATAAATAAGATTCAACCCTGATTAACTATACGAAGTATTAATCACTCATGAAAGTGTTAGTCGCTCAGTTGTGTCCAACTCTTTGCAAAAATCTCATGGATGGTAGCCTGCTAGGTTCCTCTGTCCATGGACTTCTCCAGGCAAGAATACTAGAGTGGGTTGCCATTCCCTTCTCCAGGGGTTCTTCCCAACCCAGGGATCAAACTCGGGTCTCCTGAGTTGCAGGCAGATTCTTTACCACAGGGAAACCCCCTGATTTGTCATAAAATGTGACATAACTGGGGAGGACAGGAAAGGAAGAAGGAAAAAGAAGTTAATGGTTGTGGCAAGGCTTCCCTCCAGTTAAGACGGCCAAAATGTTGCAGTTTTTTTGTATGAGAAAGGTTTACTTTATTAAACTATTACTTTGGTACCATTATTTTTTTTCTAAGCTATTTTCCATTGCTGTCTTCTAATAGGAGAAACAATAACCTCTCCACTTAAAACAACTATAAAGTGCCCCTTGGGGACATTTTTCTTATAAAGCACATTTCGAATTTAATAACTTTACAAACACCTCATTTATGTCTATGCCAACACTAATCTCTTTAATGCTTAGGAATATAAACTATCTCTATGCACTTCTAAAATCAAACAGTACCCCAATACAGTTTACAATGTACTTGCCTTTGGTAGTTTAGTTATAACTTTAAAAATTCAATTGAGTGTTTAATATTTCAAAATCAATTTGGATGTATGAAGATGCTTACTCCCTTGAGACCCTTTAAATTCACTTGACTAATGGATTACTACAATGATATGAACACAATAAATCATTGTAAGACTAAGTTGTTAAAAACAGCATTTATTTAAGAGTTCATACAGAGTGAAGTTAAAACTTAACTTTACAAAACTTATGTTTTGAATGAGGTGTTATGGGGGGACAGCACATGATTTAAATACATATATATGTACATGTAGAATGTGTATTGTGTGTGTGTGTGTGTGTATATATATATATATTTAAATACATGCAGTTGCTTTATAGTTCAGACTGGTGCCTCAGTGGATACATGAGACAGTAGACAGATTCCTGTTGAAAAGTCTTTTTCAGGTAAAGTATGTGATATCTGCATATTTGAAATTAAGATTAGAAAAATGTCATGAGAAATGTCCTTGGCCTTTGCCTTCTGGATTAGGAAAGTGTCACCAGAAGCAAAGAACATTTCTGGATATCCATCCAGCGACATCTGTTGTGGAAAAGAGAAAAGCTTTGTGAAGCATCTCATATCTTTGGTCAATGATTTACCTTTTGTCCATATACTGATAAATCGGTCACTTCTGAATTAACAATGAATTTCACTGACCACCTGCACTGTTAAAGAGGAAAGAGAATAAGAACTACTATGATAACAGAACAATAGCCAGTGCCTATTAGAGACGAGTGTAGTGCCCACTTTTTTCAACACTTGCCACTGATGTACACACGCACATACCACACCTACACACCCTTCATAACGTTTCCCACACAATAAAAAATTTGCGTGAGATCAAGTTCCTTTTCTCCCAATGCTTTCTGCAACTTTCTTAGAGCATTGTTCT
Source organism: Neotragus moschatus (assembly GCA_006410615.1). Lineage (NCBI taxonomy): Eukaryota > Metazoa > Chordata > Mammalia > Artiodactyla > Bovidae > Neotragus > Neotragus moschatus. The sequence goes on from SJYA01002091.1 coordinate 1,147,654, forward strand.
CCCTCAATGTGTTAGCTAAGTCATCTGGAATTAAAGGGTATTTTTGGTATAAATGCCATTCAGAGGTCCCTTTCGTCATCTACATGATCCTAGTTTCATCTGGGTCCCTGCTGCCTGTGAGTGTCTCAGCCAGGCGGGCAGAGGTGCAGCGGTTGGAATGAGTATCATTCGCTGAGGGAGTTCAACCAGGAAAAGGAGAAGACATGGCGAGCTGGCTCAGAATCAGCTCCACTCCCGCTCCCTGAAGCAGCAGCCTGTCTCTGGAGCGGAGGGCTCTCAAATCCAGCCTGCAACAGAGGAGAACCTGCATCAGATCAAAAGAGGCCAGTCCTTTCCAAGTTGGTCCAGTCTCTTTTCCACAGAGGAGAAAGGATAATAATAACTATATAGGACATAAATATTAGGGATGGAGAGCAAGCTCAGGTTATCTTGGCTGTGGCCAAGAGCCATGAAAGGATTTCACACGCAGGGATAAAAGTAATGCATGCAGCGGAGGAAAGTTCTAGGGAAAGAGTATAGGCTATTCTACTTTTTTTTAAGTCGACCTGTATATCATTTACTGAGATGAAAATTGCATTAAAACTAACAGGAGTTTGGATTTAGAAAAGTCTAAGATAAAATCCTAAATTAAATGACTTTGCTACATCACATGACATAATCTCTCCACTGCTAAATTAAGAATTTCTAAAAGCATGTGAAAAATAATATATAAGTAAATTTTGCAAAACTGTAGGTTTTGAGAAAGGATTCATTTCTCTAGGCAATAAAATCTAGTAACATAAACATTTCTAATGAGGTATCTTTTATAGATACCAGACAAATCATAAGTTATGATTTTGAATCTAATCTCGAAAGTGAAATGTATTTATGATGTTTTGAGTTTAAACAATAACAGTTTAGTAGAATCAGGGACACTCATAAAGAAGTCTTGTTGAAATGCAATGTGTTATAAAAACACAAACTCCTTACGTGGAAGGTATGACAAACACAGTTCTTCCTAGGAGAAACACCAAACACAGACTAAATGATGACTTCACTGGTAAAGTTATCCTGTGAGATTAGAATGCTGCTGATACCAAAGCAATGAAGTAGGCACATGCATTCAACCCAGACGCCCAGGGTGATTTTTTGCAGCTGCTATATGATTGGACAAAACCCAGCACAGGCAAAGCAGGACTTCAGGGAGTATGTTGTTTTGTTGCCACTCAAAACAGTTTCAAGTGAAAAATGAGCGCTTGTCCTACACTTTACCCGATTTTGCCCTAAATACATATTTGGGGGTAATGTTTCAAGTTCAGTAAAATTATCCAAAGTCCTTATGGCCTTAGGGTTACCCTTCTCCCTGCCATGTTGCTCCCTGATAAAAAGTTAAGGGGGGACCATGAAATCATATTAGCCATATTATTTTTATTAGAATAAAACTGAAGCAGGTAGTTTTCTATAAAGGAATAGCTGAGACATCAAGTGTGACTGGGCTTCTTTTTAAAAAGGCTGTTATTAGATTCTGTTGGTAACAGGCTAGCTACCTGAATGTCCTTGAAGTTAAGGTGGAATAAACATCATCTTGACAGAGGTCCATCTAGTCAAAGCTATGGTTTTTCCAGTGGTCATAGATGGATGTCAGAGTTGGACTATAAAGAACGCTGAGCGCTGAAGAATTGCTGCTTTTGAACTGTGGACTGCAAGGAGATCCAACCAGTCAATCCTAAAGGAAATCAGTCCTGAATATTCATTGAAAGGACTGATACTGAAGCTGAAACTCCAATACTTTGGCCACCTGATGCAAAGAATCAACTCACCGGAAAAGACCCTGATGCTGGGAAAGATTGAGGGCAGGAGGAGGAGGGGACGACAGAGGATGAGACAGTTGAATGGCATCGCCAATGGAATGGACAGGAGTTTGAGTAAACCCCAGGAGTTAGGGATGGACAGGGAGGCCTGGTGTGCTGCAGTCCATGGGGTCAGACACAACTGAGCAACTGAACTGACAGAACCTGGTTATGCACACCAAACTCTTCTCATCCCCATCAGGGTCACCTTACTCTCTTGAATCCTAACAAAAAACCCAGGTGATCTGAGCACATCATTGATATGTAAAGATAGCACTTTTTTTCTAGCCATTCGGTATGAGCGAACAGTGAATTTTGCATAGATGAACAGACCATCAGACTTCACGACGTAGCCTTTTTCTTGAACACAACTTCTAATCTAGAAGAAACTTCTGTGACAGTTTTCCTGAAATATCTGAAGGGTGAAACTAGTTGTGTAAGGTATTGTATGTGTGGGATAGAATCTCTGTGACACTGCTGGAGGAATGCAAGTTATTTGGATGCTTTTGGAATTTGTATTTCTGTGCTTTTTTATATTCAAGATGAAAATCTGTGTGTTAGTCGTGTCCAGCTCTGCGACCCCATGGACTTAGTCCACCAGGCTGCTCTGTCCATGGAATTTCCCAGGCAAGAATACTGGAGTGGGTTGCCATGTCCTTCTCCAGGGGATCTTCCTGACCCATGGATTGAACCAGGCAGGTTCACACCTGATCTAAACCCAGGTCTCCTGCACTGCAGGCAGATTCTTTACCATTTGAGCTACCTGCGAAGCCCACTGGAAAATCTATCTTCCATTTAAAGTGTTTTGGCAGTTAATAGCCTACAGCCTTCAAAACTTGGTATCAAATAGTTTGGGTTCGCTGCTTTAACACCCTCACATTTCAGTCAATTATTAGATTTTTCCTTCTAACAACAGGGACAAATGCTATCTTTCAGAGAAGAAAGGTTGGTGCCAGAGCAGGGGCCAAGAGCAGATATTATTCTGAGTATCTGTAGGTGATTACACTGTCTCCTTGGTCTTGTTTATGTGAACTTGAGGATCCCCAACCATCTCAGCAAGGAAGTTTTATGCAGAGGCTGAGCCTGGTTTCAAATCCCAGAATAACAATTCATTAGCAATATGACTCAGGCAAGACACTTAACCTCTCTGAGCCTTTTTTCTTCTCTTCTGTAAAACAGAGATGACACCCTATAACCTGCCTGCAAATGCAGGAGACATAAGAGACATGGGTTCAATCCCTGGGGTCAGGAAATTCCCTAGAGGAGGGCATGGCAATCCACTCCAGCATTCTTGCCTGGAGAATCCCCATGGACAGAGGAGCCTGGCAGGCCACGGTCCATACATCACAAACAGTTGGACATGACTGAAGTGACTTAGCACGCATGCATCCTATCCCACAAGGCTATCGTAAGGACTGAATAAATAATGTACCTAAAACACCTGCTGGAGAAGGCAGTAGCACCCCACTCCAGTACTCTTGCCTGGAAAATCCCATGGACAGAAGAGCCTGGTAGGCTGCAGTCCATGGGGTCGCTAACAGTTGACACAACTGAGCAGCTTCACTTTCACTTTTCACTTTCATGCATTGGAGAAGGAAATGGCAACCTGCTCCAGCGTTCTTGCCTGGAGAATCCCAGGGACGGGAGAGCCTGGTGGGCTGCCGTCTATGGGGTCGGAGAGAGTCGGACACGACTGAAGCGACTTAGTAGCAGCAAAGCACTTGCATGTGACTTACTTATATTAAGTGCTTTATAAATGTCCATTTCCTTCCTTCCTTTCTTCTTTCTCATATTAGTGAAGAGGCTCCTTGGCCAGGCAGAATCACCTGGGGACTATTTGTGAGGAACAATATATAACAGCCAGGACCCTCAGTAAAGAAAGACAGTTGTATTGGGGATGTTCATCTTTTAAGAACTGGACATCATGTATGTTTAAATTCTTTTAGCATGTTGTAATCATGACTATCCATCACCCAGTCCAGTGTATCTCCATGTGGCCCGACTTTAAATATGGCTCTCTCATAAAGGAAGAATGAGTTAAAATTTTAGAAATCTTTCTATAAGCACAGTCTATTCAATCATAGGTTCTTCCCGGGTGACGCCAGTGGTAAAAGAACCTGTCTGCCAATGCAGGAGATGGAAGAGACACAGGTTTGACCCCTGTGTTGGGAAGATCTCCTGGAGGAGGGCATCGCAACCCACTCCAATATTCTTGCCTGGAAAAATCCCATGGACAGAAGGGCCTGGCAGGCTACAGTCCATGGAGTCACAGAGAGTTGGACATGACTGAGCATGCATGCATGCATTCAATCATAAGCAGACATTTTCCCTACAGCCTTCCCCAAGAGAATTTTATATATGCATTCCTTTCAATAGTTTTCCAAATGCTGGCTCTCCTTCATCACAGGAAGTGCTATTTCTTAGAATACTGATGTCCCATGAATCTGAACAAAGGACAGAGAATGATAAGCACTGATCTTCTCTACCTGCTTTTGAGTTTGTCCTGAGTTGGAGTTTGGTCCAAGGTGCATGACAAAGGGAAGAAAGGGTTGTTTGTCCCATGTTATTTCTAAATTTCACACATTTTCCCCAGGTAACAAATGAACAAAACTACAACCATCATTTAGCACCACTCTGTCACCACAGGGCTTCAGATAAGTTAAGAAGTATGAGTTTCAGTAATAAAATAAAACCAGGAGATAGAATAGGGAGGCAGACTTTTCCATCTCAACTGTGAGAGCCAGTTCAGTCAAGATCCACAGAAGACCAGCAGAAGGAATGACACACCTTTGCTCAGAGGAAAGACTATTTTTCTCAGATGAACTTGACCAGAAATTCTGGGTATTCATGAACCAGACTCAGTCAGAAACATAAAACCATTTATTTTCCTTTGATTTCTTTGCTGCTATCAAATGTCCTTTAAAAGGGAATGAATGCAATGTCAGATTATGGTACTAGAGTATCTTTTCCCTGCACAGAGGGGGAGGGTTATGAGAGGCGCTTTTACCCAGGGCTGAGTGATGTGTGGGCAGCATCCTTCTCATGTTATCATCCAGTGCCATTGCTTGCTGATGGAGATTGAGGAGCATGCATTCTGCCAGAGGCTTGTGGATAATCTGTCCCTGAGTACAAGACAGTTCCAGGCTATGGCCAGTGCTGGCTTGACCCGAACTGTGCATGGTACTTTGAAAAAGACTTTAATTAGTTGCAGACATCAAGAATCAGGTGCAAGAACATGGAGAAAAAAAGACTCTTGTCACTGTTGGTGGGAATGTAAAATGGTAGAACAGAGCATTGCAGTTCCTCAAAATTTGAACATGAAATTACCATATAATCCAGCAATTCCATGTTTGGGTATATACCCCAAAGATCTGAAGGCAAGAACTCACACAGATATTTGTACACTTATGTTTACAGTGGCACTATCACAACAGCTAAGAGGAAGCAACTTGAGTGTCCATCAGTGGGTACAAACAAAATGTGGCATATACATGGAACGGGATAGTGGAGTTGTTCCGTCTCTCAGTCGTGTCTGACTCTTTGCAACCCCACAGACTGCAGCATGCAGGCTTCCCTGTCCTTCATCATCTTCTGGAGCTTGCTCAAACTCATGTCCATCGAGTCAGTGATGCTATCCAACCATCTCATCCTCTGTCGCCTCCTTCTCCTGCCCTCAATCTTTCCCAGCATCAGGGTCTTTTCCAATGAGTTGGTTCTTTGCATCAGGTGACCAAAGTATTGGCACTTCAGCATCAGGCCTTCCAATGAATATTCAGGGTTGATTTCCTTTAGGATTGACTGTTTTGATCTCCTTGCAGTCCAAGGGACTCTCAGGAGTCTTCTCCAACACTACTCAATCTTGAAAGGAAATTCTGACATCAGCTGCAACAGGGGTGAACCTTGAGGATGTTATGCTAAGTGAAATAAGCAAGTCACTAAAAGATACAGTACCATCCCACTATCTAGAGTCATCAAATTCATACATACAGAAAGTAGAATGGTGCTTGCCAAGGGCTGCACCAATGGAAAGATTAATGAGTGTAGAGTTTCAGTTTTGCAACTGAAAAAGTTCTGGAGATTGGTTGCATAATAGTGGGAATTTACTTAGTGATACTGGGCTTCCCAGGTGGTTCAGTGGTAAAGAATCTGTCTGCCAATGCAGAAGATGTAGATTCGATGCCTGGGTTGGGAAGATCCCCGGGAGAAGGCAATGGCAATCCATCCAGTATTTTTGCCTGAGAAATCCCATGGACAGAGGAGCCTGGTGGGTTCCAGTCCATGGGGTCACAGAAAAGACAGACATGACTTAGTGACTAAGCATGAGTGCCTTTACCTACAGGCAGCTTGGCCCACTTGATTGAACAAGACGAAACAGATGCTTTCCTGATATTTATGCTGGCATAAGTCAGGGTAGCCATATTATAAGAGGAATTACTTTTTGCTGGCCTAAAATAAAAGATGAGCTGTGCCAGGTCATGTGATGAGTGACCAGTGCCCTCAGGCTGCCTCTCAGCTTCCCAGGGCCTCTGTAAGGTACCAGCCTTGGCCCTTCTCCAAATGGCCAGCTTCTGTAGCACCCACGATTCTGATTCGTTACCTTGTACCTGTCCCATGTTCCATTCCCTCAGGCTATCCGAGCCATATTAACTGATCAGATGAATTGCAACCAAGGGATTAATGGATGCTGACAGCTTTAGGTCCACTCCTGTGAGATAACCACTTTACCTAGAAATTGTCCTGCCTAGCCCTGCGGGCTGGCTGCTATATGTATGTCAGTCACATGCCCGGCCGGGAAGGGGAGGGGGACTGGCAGTGAGGAAACTGTGTCCAGACCCCACCCGTGGACCTCCCCCTCCACTCTGCCGCTTTGAATGGCAATCACAGATTATACTTGATGGAAGGGTCTGGTTACCACTGCATGTTAAAAGCCAGTCTTTCTGGGCCAATCCACAGGAAGCTTTGGCCTTCTACAATGAAAGCCATTTGCCTTAAAAGAATGAGGGTGGGAAGGGTAAGGCTTGACTGGAGGCTGCTGGGTGGGTGACCACCAGGGTCTGTCCTGCACCTGCTGGGCTGAGTCAGAGAGTCAGAACCAGATGCTGGAAACAGGTGTGAGGGGGGAATGCTGAGGGCAGGGTCAGAATGTTTATTCAGAGAGACTAAACCCAAGCACTGGCTGCTCCCTACTCAGCATTCCTGAACCTCGGGCCTTGGATAGCTTAACCATCATGGGTTCCAGGACAGCCAAGAGCCTGGGCCAGTCATCAAGGCCTGGGCAATACCTGGGGCCTGGACTGTGACTCACAGCCAAGAGCCTGAGCCCCAGAAACTCCGTTGGGCAGATCTATCCCAGGCATTTCCGTCACAGGGATACAGTCTTTACTGTTCAGTGGCAGAGCAACTGAGGGATGTCAGGACTACAGCACAGAGCTGTGAAAATACAGCATACTCTCGGTGGATGCTTGAGGAAGAGTGAAGAAGACACACCCTGCCCTCCAACACAAGGAGCCCTGGAAGGAAAACATTCACTAAAGGGCATTTTTCCCCTGAGGAGAATTTACAGTTGTGAGCACTGAGGGATGGGGGGGATGGATGGAGCTGATCTGGGGGCTTCACCGCCTGTAGCTGCCTCCCTCTTGCTCAGTTAGGGAAGATCAGAAACCAGGCCTATGAAACAAGGAGAAATTAAATTCACTCCTTTTCCTTAACCTGGAGGAAGACGTCTGGTATACTGACTTTGGGCTGTTTCAAACACGGCCTCTAGGGATGGAGGGAGTTGGGGTGGGGGCAGGAAGGAGAAGTGAGAATGTCGATGTCACAGTTTTGCAGACATTAACAGCCAGCCATCTTCTCAGGCATGGACCTGCCATTATGTGTCCAGCACAGTGTGTGTGTGTATGCTCAGCTTTCTGAAAGGACAGCGTTATTACAAAGGATGCTGATTAGATTATCATTTCCTCACAGATAGGACTTCTTTGCCTTGTGTGAGGGAAACAATAGGTTTTCCTCAAGAGCAGAGCCATGGGAGGTCCAGTTCATGGACGAGATAACAGGATGGTTGAGGAACTGGCTCAGAGTAACTCTAAAGGTAAAATGCTGAGATCAGAACCCCAAAGGGAAAAGAGGCAGCCTGAGCTGCTGAGCATGTGAGATAGGCTGACTCCACCCCCACAAGTCAGAGATAGGGAGGATGGGGATCAGCAACTGAAGGACTGGTGCTTTCTCGCAGCAGGTGGAAGCTTAGAACTGACCTCTCTGTGCCAGTGTGTCACGAGGTGTGAGTCAATGCAGAGAACCCTTGGTCACAATGTTTTAGCTTCAATCATATCAACCCTGATAAAGTGGGGATTCACCCACTTTCCCTAGATGTGGGTGTGACCTCCACTTTACTGCAGGCATGCACTCTGTGGTGGTGGACAAGGGGTCACTGGGCACCAGGCTCCCAGCTGCTCCATAATTTGGAGCAAGTCACTCATCCTCTGTGATCCTCTACTTAAAAATGAGGAAGTTTCATAATAACTGAATCACTTGCTGTACAGCAGACGTTAAATCACTTATACATCAATAAAACTAATTTTATGAAAAAATAGCAATATCAAATTTTTAAAACGAGGAAGTTAAAAAATTCCTACTGTGCAGGGCTGTTGTGAGGTTTAAATGAGAGAATCTGTGAAAGACCTTGCACGGGATAGAGCAACGTGCACATGTTAGTTATGGCCTTTGCCACATGGCACTGGTTTTTCAGATGCTTTGAACAGTAGGGGATTTGTTCTTTGCTTTGTGGGTTCTAGTGGGGAAAAGGCATTTCATGGAAATCACTGAGATACATAAATAAAGGGAGAAAAATCCACAGGGTGTACAGCACTAATAAGGGCCTTAGGTTAAATCAGAATAACAAACATTAAAAAAACTACAGAAGTAAAACTCAAGTAGCTTTGTCATGACTGCTACTGTTGCTGCTAAGTCGCTTTAGTCGTGTCTGACTCTGTGCGACCCCAGAGACAGCAGCCCACCAGGCACCCCCATCCCTGGGATTCTCCAGGTAAGAACACTGGAGTGGGTTGCCATTTCCTTCTCCAGTGCATGAAAGTGAAAAGTGAAAGTGAAGTCTCTCAGTCATGTCTCTTAGCAACCCCATGGACTGCAGCCTACCAGACTCCTCCGTCCATGGGATTTTCCAGGCAAGAGTACTGGAGTGAGGTGCCACTGTCTTCTCCATTCATTACATTGCCCACACGTAATTTACATTACATTTCCCTCTTAAAAACAGATACATCCATTTCAAAACTGGAGCCGATCATACAGAGTTAAGTAAGCCAGAAAGAAAAACACCAATACAGTATACTAACACGTATATATATGGAATTTAGAAACAAGGTAATGAAACCCTGTATGCGAGACAGCAAAAGAGACACAGATGTACAGAATGGACTTTTGGACTCTGAGGGAGAGGGAGAGGGTGGGAGAATGGCACTGAAACATGTATACTATCATGTAAGAAACGAATCGCCAGTCTATGTTCAATACAGGATACAGAATGCTTGGGGCTGGTGCACGGCGATGATCCAGAGAGATGATAGGGGGGTGGGAGGTGGGAGGGGGTTCAGGATTGGGAACTCATGTACACCCGTGGTGGATTAATGTCAATGTATGGCAAAACCAATACAGTAATGTAAAGTAAAATAAAGTAAAAAAAAAAAGAAAGAAAAAAACAGATACATCCATTTCAGCTTCCTATTAAAGTGACTTTTAGTAAGGAAGCTATTTGATCTTGAGAGATATAGCCTACAGTTTTAGTACAGATTTTTTTTTTCTCTTCTAGTGTTAGTGGCTCAGTCATATCTGACTCTTTGCGACCCCTTGGACTGTAGCCCACCAGACTACTGTGTTCATGAGATCCTCCAGGCAAGAATACTGGAGTCAGTAGCCATTCCCTTCTCCAGGAGATCTTCCTGACCCAAGGATTGATCCCAGGTCTCTCACATTGCAGGCAGATTCTTTAAGTCATGGGGGGTGGGGAAAAAAAAAGAGAAACCTGCAGTTGCAGGATACAAACGAAAAAGCAATAATAATGTAATAGTCTCATTAAAACTTACTTCTTTAAATAAAATCCTTCCTCTCTCCAAAATTTTTTCTATGTAAAAATGCTTGCATCTCATTATCAGAACTTCTTATAACTTCCAGGACTATGAACTCCTGGATAATATTATGCAGTAAATGTAGGCCTTAGTGCTCATCATTTTTTCTCTATTTTTACCAAGTGAAATTCCAGCATAGTCAGGGTGTCTGGCTTAAAAGTGATTTGATTCATAAGCTTGAATCTCCTAATTTGTATAACACAAGCAGTTGCTCTCAGTAGAGACTTCTGTTTGAAAATAATTTGACACCCTGAATCCCTCAATTAAATTTAGAGAACATAGTTAAATTTTCATTCATTTCAGTTTGTTTTGGAAAATTAAATAGATCATTTCAAAGAACATAGGACCTGTAGTCACACTCATGGGAAATCATATTCTTGGTCTACTGCTTTATTTTTTTAAACATTCTCTGATACCTTGTGAAATTAATCTCACGAAGGATAGAAGCTTTTGCCTCAGGCATCGCTCACCACGGAGTCCCTAGTGGCAGGTGGACTTGACATTTACCCTTAAAATCGGACTGAATGATTTGGTCTCAAAAGTTATTTGCATGAAAATTATTTTATCTTTTTGCATGTGATATGTTGTGGGGACCCAGGGCTCCACATACCTGCTTTTCTTTGGAACATTGCCTACTGTTCATCCCAGTTTAAGAAAATATGGATATTTTCAAGGAGACTAAGTCTTAGGTAGGGGAATTTGATAAGATCTCAGGCCTGGGGACACATGTATTGGTTTCTGAGAGTCTAGGAAATAAATCCTGGGCTTCAAGAAGAGAAGAGAATCTTGGCTAGTACCATGTATCTTTCTTTCCGCCTTCCTTTCTTCCTTCTTTACTTTCTTTCTTCTTTCCTTCTTTCTTCTAAGAAATGTTTTTTATTTTTCTCTGGAGGAGCATCTTTATAACCTCAAAGGACAACATTTATGGAACGTGGGCTGGGAACTAAGATGGCCACGGGCTGGTTTTCCTTGGAGACAGTTCCTGCGCAGGACTTGCCCTCCACTCACTGCTTCTGGTGTTTTAGGGTAGAGAATCCAAAGGTGTGGTCACCCACCTTGTCCCCGATGCTCTGTCTCTGAAACCATGATATATTCTATAGGAAGCATCTGGCAATCCACAGGACAGGAAGAAGGACCATCTGCACCTTCTTGTCAATCTTTGGGTGGGGAACCTTGTCAGCCAAGAGGATAAGCCCAGGGTTGGAAGGCCCTGGCCCATGCTAGGGGGTCCTCTGTAGTCCTGTGGAAACTGGTGTAGCCAGCACAAGGAGTGAACTGGGACAGAAGCATATCATTAAAATGCACAGACATCTTAGCTCATAAAGCAGTTTACATCTACACTAAAAATAGGGCCCCAAAGACCTTAATCATCAGATTGTAAAGTTGAGCCTAGTCCCTTAAAAGCATCAGACACCCCAGCTGTCAAGACCTTGCTCTGCTAGGCCTTGCTGGTGGCTGTGGGAGGAAAGGGAGACAGGTGTGCTGGATTTAGGCTCTGAGTCTTCCCGTGGCCAGCTGTTTAGAACAGGTGAAGCTTTGTCAGTACCTTCCTACTCCAGGCTACCCCCACCTGCCCTTTAACTTTTCTACCCTACCTTAAAAAATAGTATATGTGACCCCATTCAAGCAGGCAGACACAAAGAGTTATTTTTTAACACTTTCCTTGGGATAAATTCTTCCAGAAAATATAACAATGCTAATTTAGGTATCTAAACAGAGTTTCAAAACACATAAGGCAAAACTGATAGAACTGCAGGGATAAATAGACAAATCCACAATTATAGTCAGAGATTGCAAAATTCCTCTCTTAGCAATTGATAACGGAGAAGGCAATGGCACACCACTCCAGTACTCTTGCCTGGAAAATCCCATGGATGGAGGAGCCTGGAAGGCTGCAGTCCATGGGGTCCCTAAGAGTCGGACACGACTGAGCGACTTCACTTTCACTTTTCACTTTCATGCATTGGAGAAGGAAATGGCAACCCACTCCAGTGTTCTTGCCTGGAGAATCCCAGGGATGGGGGAGCCTGGTGGGCTGCTGTCTATGGGGTCACACAGAGTCGGACACGACTGAAGCGACTTAGCAGCAGCACCAGCAACTGATAAAACAAGTACACAGGAAATCAGTGAGGATATAATGAACCTGAACAACATTCACTGACCTGATGGACAGTCATAGAACATTCCACCCAGCAACAACCAGAAAATACAAGGTTTTCAACTGCACACGGAACATTCACCAAGCTAGCTTAGTACATTTTAAAGAACTGGAAGTATATAGACAATATTCTCTCTCCACAATGAAATCAAACCAAAAATCAAACAGAAAGAAATCTGGAAAATTGTAATTATGGCTGATTCATGTCATATGGCAGAAACAAGGCAACACTGTAAAGCAATTATCCTCCAATTAAAAAAGAAATCTGGAAAACCTCCATACAACGGAATACTACTCAGGAATATAAAGAAATGAGCTACTGATACATGCAACCAAATGGATGACTCAAGAACGATATGCCAAGTGAGAAAACCAGTCACAAAAGCCTATATATTGGATGTTTTCACCTATATGATCTTCTAGAACTGGTGAAACTATAATGACCAGCAAAAGAGCAGCTGGGATGCCAGAAGGAGATACCTGTAAAGCCACATGAGGATAGAAATACTCTATAGCTTTACTGTGGCCTGTAGCCACACAATGCTACATACCTGACAAAACCTACTGAACCTTACAATTAAAATAGGTAAAATTTTAAAAATCATACTATTTTTCATCTCTTCATTCGTCTAATCTTCTATGACTACATTTACTGTGTACATTCTAAGTCCTTTGTTCTACTGGGCAATGAGGTCTAAGCACCAGTAGGTAGACTTCAGACCTGGATTTTATGGGTTTATGGAATCTGAAAGGGTAATCACAGCTGTGTAAACATTCAGCTAAATTGGTGTCCAGGAGATGTGGAGACAGTCTGGGAATTAGGGATTTGTGTAATAGCTTCAGGGCAAGAAATACATTTGGGGAAATGCAGTGGGCTATCTAAATCTATTATTATTAGAGTTGCCAGAATGACTTGTCAGGCCTAAGTTCATAACCCTCCCAATGAAAACATCCTGAAACAATTTATAAGATTCTTAGTACCAGATTTTTTGCTCTCTAATGTTGTGCAAATAGATGAATCCTTTCATCAAGTAGTTGTTTCATTTTCTTCACGAGAAAACTGAGGCTCAAAGAAATTAAGTGCCCAGAGCTGGGACTGAACTGAAGTCCTTCCTCTTGATTTCACAGATCTTTCCTGAGCCCCTGGCCTTAGCACAGTTTCTACTCAACTTGCTTGTCTATTTTCAGACTTGAGGAATGTGTGGTGGAAAGTGGATATTCTAATCTTGCAACTACGAATAGCTATGATATGGTAAAAGCTTTCAGGGTCCCTGACAACTACAGCTTCATGCTCTGGTGAAATAAGTGAGCTGTGGTTCTTTACAGAGGCAGAAATGGCAGAGATTTTAATGTCAAAAACCCCATCTTTACAGCAACTGGCTCTCCGAGTGCGTGTGTATGTGTGTGGTGGCAGTGGGGCTGGGGTCCTCTGACTGTGAGGCAGCTGCCAGGGTCCAGCTCGAGTGTCAGCCAGAGCAGCTGCCAAGTTAATCTACCAAGCAGGGAGACATTTCTCTGGACATCCCTGTTCCCATCAAGTGGTTTGGACAGATTTCTCCAACCACAGTCACTAAGCCTCACTGGGAAGGGCGAAGGGGAATGTGGAGGGGCTTTCATTGCTGCTGCTCCTGCTTCTGGGAAAATCTAATTGCCACACCTATTCCCAATATAAAACCCAGTTGTCCTGGTGGGAATGGGGGTGGAACTTGCCTGTGCTAACCCTCAGGTATAGTTAGCATATAAGCAGTGTAGGAAGAGAAGGACAATGGAGGAAGCAGAGTGGACCAGGAAACCTCCCTGGAGATGAGGCTCACAGAAGCTGCTTTTCAAGCGTAGCCACTTGATCACAGTGTGCTCCCCACTTATTATTGCCCTGTCTTCTGAGGTTGACTGGGGCATGGTGCAGTTTCTTAAAAAAATATTTAAAAATTAACACAGGAAGTAGATCAGATATAATTGCCACCAAACTCTTTGTGTTGACTGAGAGTACAACAGGGAAGGTCTAAAAGGGTGGGAACTTTAAGGGTTGATTTTGCAGCTAAAGACCAGCCAATGTATAGGACCTTTGCACAGTGTGACACAGGCCTGAATTCAAACCTTGCTGAGCAGTTAGTTTTCTTGGAAAACCAAGGTGGGGAAGGCAACAGTGTGCCTCTGATCTAACAAAGAGCAGGATCCCGGGTCACCACCTATGCAGAGAGCCAGCGTCTGGTTTTTGCCATCACTAGTTTCTAACATTTAATCTGTCTATGTCATTAGGTGAAGAGGGAATGTACATGCTCTGGCATCAGAAATCACAGACAGCAAGAACAGGGTAGTTTTCACTGTGTGAATGGCCCTGAAGCAAGCATCAGGAAACATCTTCCTTCTTAAATGGATTGTGGTTCTGCTGATGGGGCTCAAGTGAGTTTACAGATTAGCAAGTGAGCCTGAGATCCTTCTGTCATTCTAAGGCCACCTCATATCCCAAGATGGGTTAAGAGAGGTAAGACCACCAGTGAATCAAGGAGAACCTGTGTATCACATCCTAAATGTTCACAGAAAGACTAACGAAGTTTGAAATTCTAACAAGCTAACTAACCTTGCATTGCATGCCTAGTCGCTCAATCATATCTGACTCTTTGTGACCCCATGGACTGTAGCCTGCCAGGCACCTCTGTCCAACCAATTTTCCAGGCAAGAATACTGGAGCGCGTTGCCATTTCCTACTCCAGGGGAACTTCCTGACCCAGGGCTCGAACCTGGGTCTCCTGCATTGCAGGCAGATTCTTTACCCTCTGAGCCACCAAGGAAGCCTTGTTTATCCCACAATATAATTAAATAAGAGCTGTAACCACCTTATATAGAGCCTGTTTAAATATACCAATTTATATACCTTTATCTAAATTCTACCAACTTCTATACCTTTAACTTTATAGTTTTCATAAGGACCTTACATTGGACAAATATCTAGTGAGTTGAGTTCTGAGGCAGTGAAGGTGAATCAGGCCTGCAAAACCTTCACAGGGATGGAGAATCTGATGCTGTGGTGAGGTCTCTATTAATCTGTCCATACCCCCTTTCAGGCAGGGATCAAAGAGTGGTCCTCCATCATAAACAGGTGTCCTTCTCGAGGTGAAAGGCTCTTTCCCAAACACCAAGAACTACCCAAGGTTCTTGGCAGTAATGAAAGTCAATTCACTATACCCTCCACCCACAACCCCACCCCCCTGCCTCACCCTCACGACAGGCATGTGAATGACAGCATCCATGACATGGGCTCCAATGGACAGCAGACAAGAAGCATGACTTCCCCCGCAGCCTCAGAGAAGCATTACAAGGACATATGGCAACAAAGTCCCAAACCTGAACTCTCAGAATAGAAACTGAACTCTTCAGACAATTATTCAGATCCACAATTATTCAGGATACTCCAATTATGCACAGACTTTCTCTCCCTCCCCACTTGCCCCTCTGAGCCCGTGACCAATAACTTCCTCCCCCTGTTGTTCATCACAAATGACAGGAGGAGGAGTTATGCCCTTGAGCTGACGAAGACACTCAGAACATTCTAGAATACACAGGTTATGACTGACTATTAGATACTGGGGTAGATGCCACTCACACACAGTTATAGGCATGACAGGGACCCATGGGGAGCCTACTGCCATCGCTGAGTAGACGGCTAATGAGGCAGAAAGGAGCTATGAGGGGAACTTCCAGGAGAGTCAGTGTCAACCCGGGAAAAGTCAGCGAGCCAGAAATAGCTGAGCCCTTTTAGCTCCAGTCACCCTGGATCACTTCTGAGCTACGGGCACAGGGAGCTGGGTCTCCGGTCCAGCAGAGTCATTTACTCAAAAGTACATGGGGTTTAAATCTTTAAATATGATTTATGAAGCTGATAATATTCAAAAGATTATGAAAGGAGTAAGATGGTTAGTCCCTAAACCTCCTAACAGTCATCAAGAAAAGGCTTGACTATGAGACAACATACCAAAAATAATATACTGTCTATTGGCTTTATGACTTTTCTTTAGTTCTAATTTGTTATAGCCCATAGATGAACATTGGCTCTCTGGCTCCTTATTGTTTCAGATCTCACTTGGCCGAAATGCCCCCTATATGACTGCGCCTGGGCTCCCCTCTCTTAGGAGAGACACTGTGGACTCCAAGGGTGCAAAGAGAACCAGAAGTCACCTGGTCTACCTGCCCACCAAAGCAGTTACCTGCCCACCTGGGCACCTCTCTGGTGAGGCAGATGATATGCTGCTACTGAACTGATGGAAACCTGCATAGTCCTGTATGAGGCCTTTGGGTCACCCATCTAAGAGCAGACTACTCATAGCATTCTGGACACCTTTGGAAAATGGCCTCCTCTAATGGCTATTCTGCCTGGAGAATCCCATGGACAGAGGAGCCTGGTGGGCTACAGTCCATGGGGTTGCAGAGAGTTGGACAGGACTGAATGACTAACATTTTCATTGACTATTATGGAGGGTCCACTCCCACTGGATTACTGAATAATTGCCCAGTGAGTCTCGTTCTGAGTCAGGATCCCCTTCCATGCAGGATTAGATGACAGAGTGATTCTCTTCAGGAAGGGGCTGTGAGGCCAAGTGCTTGGGAACTTGGGTCTTTTTAGATTGGCAGAGCCTCAGAATTGGGGGAGAAATTCATCTCTGGGCCTACAGAAGAGAAACATTATTGAAGAGCTACATGAGATGTTAGTCAAGGGAAAAGAAAAGATTTCCTACCCATTAAAGTAAAAATCAAGCATTGAATCTGACGCCAGATGTAGTGAAGTATAAGAAAAGCCAAAAGTGCTAGGCAGATTCCTAACTCCTGTGAGAAAACAAGAAGAAAGCTTCACTGATATTATCACAAATAATATTTTCATCTTCATTCAGATGGATTTTTCATTTTCATTTCGATTGTGCTCCTATCTTGGGTTATTGTATTACTGTTTTTCTGCCTGATTCAACGTCCACTAAGTATGTAAGGAATCCCATAAATTTTCTAGAAATAAACTTCCCATCCGTCTTTTAGAAAACCTTCTACTCCACTTCTTTTACAACCTAAAACCTTCAAAGATTTCCTCACACCAAACATATCTTTTTTTGTCATTTTTCATTCGTGAAAATAAATACATGGCATGAAAGCAGTCCATCTTTGAATTTTCCAAAAATCATTTCCATTTATTACCTCATGGAAATCAAGGTTTACTTGAGCAGATAGTTAAGACAGTAAGAATTTTATGATTTTTGAAAAAATGCTGTTTGTTGTTGAAATCACCTGATGACCCAGGAGCACGGAACGGGAGCATATTTTTTCCGACAGCCCCTGTCTGGGCAACACTCACACATCATTTAAGAATACTCATGGGTATGAAGTAACCATGAACATTCTTCTTTGTGAAGAAATTGTAGAAGATTCATTCTATGGAATCTTCTTTGAGCCATGCAAACATCTAGCCCAGTGTTAGGAAAAAGAAATGAACTTCAAACTTGCATTTTGATAAGAAAAAAAAAAGTATTAAATGACCCCTTAAAAAATTCCAAAGGAGGGAAGTCTGTACTTTTCTGCTCCCAGCAGCACATGCGTAGGAAGCACCGGTTTAATAAAGCCAAAACTATCTTTGTCCAGCCTGCACCAGCACGCTCCCAAAACCAAAACCCAAGAATCAGAGGTTATTTTCCAGAGCTGACATAGAACTTGACTCAAACGTGCCTGCTAGGTGTTGGGAACAACACAGAAGCAAGTGATTAGTCTTTGGAAGCTCAGAGAGAACGCAGAAAAGGCCCAACAAGGGCCAGTGGCCAGTGCAGAGGAGGACCAGGGACCCCCCAGGCAGTCACTGCAGACAAGCAGCTTTCACCTGCATGCCTAGGGGCCAGGCCCGCTTGCACTCCCGCCCCTGGGCAACCAGGTGTGAAGTCTCCACGCGTGGGCAGAGTAAAGTCAAATTGGTGTCTCTTTCACTTCATATCAGGCTTAGAAAAACAAGCCAAATTGGGGTAGATGAGTCGTTCCCCTTATCCCCCAAGCCCCAGGTTCTGTCCGCCCCTTCAGAAGCCCTTCCTCCTTGCTGCCATCCCAGCAGGGCCAGGCGGCGCAGGGAGGATTCAGACCCCAGAGCATTCATTGACACTAACCTGAGAAGTAGCTGCAGGTGAGCTAGCATCCTTACCACTCACTGCTGCCCTCTCCCTGGCTGCGGCTTCCGCCCCTTCAGCTTTCCGCGCATGCGCCTCCTCGGAACCTGAAGGCCCTACGCGCCCGAGACTTCCGCTCCCTGGGGCGGAAGGTGGGTTGGCGGTGGATTTCCGGGTCTGGCCTTTATACCAACTAGGGTAAAGCAAGGGGTCCGCAGTGTCCGTTGCTGCTGGGACTGGAGTTTCAGACTCTGTGGTCTGCTGGGAGCCAGTGGGCACCACCTCCCCCTTCACAGGATGGATAAAATTCAAAAGCAAAAAAAGAGAAAAGCAGTGGATTTTAGTTCCCTTCAGGTTTGCAAAGGGATAGCTCTCTGTGTGTGGGCCCGATCTAGTGCGTTTTTCAGCTCAGCCCACCCTCCACAAGGGCTCAGGGCAAGGAATGCAGCCAGCATTCTTGTCTTAGCATCTATTTGTGCCCCCTTGTCTTTCCTGGGCTTGTCTCACTAGACTGTGGCCTTGGTCAGGTAGAGAGCAGAAACCTAGAACAAAGTTTGCTTATAAAATAGCAGATAATGGAAGAAAGGGAAAACTATTGACCAGAATTAATTTTGTATATTATACATAGGCCCCCCAAAACCTCTTTTCTCAACCCCCAAATTGAAATCTAATTGATCAAACCCCACTGTCATTTAATTATCATACCCATTTCGATTTCAGTGCAATTGGTATACCCATAATTTCAAGATTCCAGGAATTATAGTCTTTTAGCTTAGTTTCCTATGGAGACAGAGGATAAAATATAATTCCTTCTCTGAGTTCCCTCTTTGCAGTTTTGTTTCTATTGATAATTCCAATCCACGTTGAAACCAGGACTTTTTTTTTTTTTTTTTGATAAGTCTTCATTGCCCACAAACTCAACAGGTTGGGACTGTCAAAGCTGTCGTGAAGTCAGTACAGAGGCTTGAGAACCAAACAATGACATCTTAGAAAACATAAAGTCAGCCACAGGACAGCCACAGACAGTGTCTGGGATGCTAAGTTCATAAGAAGTTTTTAAAGACAATTCTGTCAACACATCATCTCATCAAATGACAGAGACATAGGAAACCTCAGCTTCCTTTATTTGCCCATTGACTAAAGGCTATAGTTCTGATTCAGGGTAAGCAACAGGGACATAAATTAGCATGGTTTCTCTATTTAGTTTCTTTATTACCTACAGAAAATTGAAAATTCTGAAAATATAACCATTTTTATCTCTCAACCTATATCCTGTATCTATACTAAGAGTCAATGCCATGCTCACAGCTCTCTATGAATTCACATGTTAACACACACATACACAATTGCTATAGATTGCCTCAGATTTAAGGGTGGGAAAATTATGTGAAACTGAGTCTTTCCAACCAGTTATAACCACAAAGACCCTGCTGAAAGCTCTAGAAGACTTTCTCCCTGACACTGTGATGGCCCTAAAATCTCGTGTCCTCCATATACAAACACCTGGCATAGCATTTCCTTTACTTGAGGTGAAATAAATTGTTTGAGCTGCTCATCAAGGAGGCACACCTGCGTGTCCTACAAGAGGGAACTCAGAACTGAGTTACCTGTGTCACCGGGGCTTCCACAGCAGGTAGCAGGGCTGGAGGGGGGTCCGGAGAGGAAACTGGGGGTGCCTCAGGGGCAGCCTGGAGCTCCAAGGTCGGTGGAGAGGACTCCAAGCCTTTCTCTGTACTTTCATCTCCCCCTGAAGACTCAGTCTGGATGTCTTCCGCCTCTTCCACTTCTACTCCCTCTTCTTCACCTTCTCCTTCTTCTTCTCCCTCTTCTTCTTCATCTTCATCCTCTGATAAGGTAATGCATTTTCATATTGTTATAATTACCATTGCGGCCATGAAAAACATGACTGGCCAATATTTGTAGCTCAGATTAAGGTCAGGGCTACAGAAATCCTCTCCATCAGACACTCGACAGCAGCAGGGGGCTTGCACTTCCAGTTAAATGTGGACATGATGCTGTGCAAGTGGTCCCAGTCATCACCACCCTGCTTGCTCCCTTCCCCAGTACAAAGTGTGGTCCTCTCGACCACCGTGTACCATCTGCCTGACCCCCAGAGCCTGGTGCCATATCAATCATGCTCTGTCACATCTGCCGGTTCCTGGAGGGCTGGGACTGTCACTTACTTTTTTCTATCAAATTAAATGGAAAAGCACATCTCTTCCTTATGTCAGAAGACACACAAAACCCTGGTCCTATTTAACTTCTCACCTCCTTTGTTCAGTGAAGGATGATTTTTGCCACAGTTAACGCCGTGACTCTTTGTAACCCACTGATCTGGTTTTGTGTGTTTTTTTTTTTTTCGGGGGGGGTTCTGTCTTCAATGTGGTAATGTTGTATTAGTTTCTGCTGTATAGCAAAGTGAATCAGCCATAAGTATACATCTATCCCCTCTTGTTTGGATTTCCTTCCCATTTAGGTCACCACAGAGTGCTGACTTAGTTCCCCTGCATACAGTAGGTTCTCAGCTACCTATCTTATACATAGTATCAGTACTATAGCCCACTGATTTTAATATATCCTCAGGCAATATTAATGATAGACAATATTAAGTAATTTTTAAAGAAGATCCACCCTGAAGATTTACTTCTAAAGTTATGTCTGTGGACACTGATATAAATCCATGGCATTACAGGGGTCTATCCAAGGAGCCTGATCATCTAACTGGGCTTCTCTTTTCAACTATCTCATCCAGATCAATTTCCAAGAATGGGATTTCTGGGCCAGATGAGAGGGATGTGTTTATAACTCACTGAGTACATCTGATCACATAGCCTCAGTTTTATTTCCAGGTGTGACTTACTCTATGACTCACTCTATGACTCACTCACTAGTGAAAGTGCTAATGGTACAGTATCTAAATCCAAGTGTCTTCCATGTTTTATTTTTATCTCATCCTTAACCTTACAGCCGATGACACTTTACATCATTATCATAATGGCTAACACGTTGTGTACGGTTGAAGTTGAGATATTGGCATCACCATCAACTGTTAAATATTTTATGACTCAGAGTTAATGCCATACAACCAAATGGTAACAAGCACTGCGATAGGCAAAGCTAAATAAACAACATCCACAAACTGTTTGATTTTGTCAAGAAACAGAGCTTCATGTTGGATTATGATTCTTGTGAAGTTGTCAACATCCATTCTAGAGATGATCCTGAATCCCCCTTTCCTCCCACTAAAACCTTCTGCCACTTTCACACACCTGCAGTTTTGGGCAAATGGTCACAAGAATAACAAACCTCTGTAAAAATCAATTTCACGTATAATTTTTTCTTCTCTATTGAGGTTGACTGTGAAGTGGTTCATGTTCTCATAATCATGTTCTATTTTCTCCATCTGAAATGCTTTCGATGCTTCAGAAATTCTGCAAAAAGACAAGTTCCCACTTTCTGTTCCTGTGTAAAGTTTGATGGCATTGGGTAAAAATGAAAGATATACTTTTTTTCACAAAATGAAAATTACTTACTTTTGTAACAGGGTTTTGGCATTCTGTGGAAGCAAACAAAAGACAAGCCTACTTAAATTATTTTTATCAAAGATGTGTTGAGATTGAATTCTTTCCTTTGCTGTCTCTTAAACATCTCATAGTTTAGTTTTTAACTGCTGTAAATAACTACTGTTTTCTATACCAGATTCCTCTTATATTTAAGCAATGCCACGGTCCCTTAAATATATGCTTGTAAAATAGTTTAAGCAGATGGAGAGATAAGCACATATATTTTAGTTGAGAAGATAGATCTAAGTGAGATGTACAAAAAATATTGAAAATTCAATGACAGTCCTTCTTCAGCACCCACCATCTTGGTTTGTTTCCTCTAGGGCCAGAGAGATACTTACCTGCAGAAACACTGCCATTTCCGGCTCATCCATGAACTGTATCCCTGATTCAACCAACTTTGACACATTCTCCAAATGGTCAGAATACTTTTTGATGAGAGCACGGACATGTTCCAGCTTTTCCTCTTGAGTTCGGGTGATGACTTGGGTCATTTCATTCTTCCTCTCCTCCAAGATGCCATACAGGTAATCAAACTTCTCACAGAGTTCCTGTTTCTGTTTTCTGCAGCATTCCTGTTAGTTGGGTTAGCTAATGTTAGTGTTCAAAGAGTATCTGGAAAAATTACGTGGGCATTTCAGGAGAAAAGAAACTTTACTTATGTAGGATATTTTTTTCTTTCCCCTTAGGCTATCCTTTCGGTATACATACCTACTGTGTTCATGTGTCGAAAATCCCATTTTTATTATACTTGCTGCTTAAGACTCTCCCTAGTCAATCAAATTGGGTAAGTGGATGGATGATTTTGTTTTCTTTTTGATGAGTCATGCACTTTGCAGGATCTGAGTTCCCTGACCAGGGACTGGACCCAGGGTAGGGCAGTGAAAATGCTGAATCCTAACCACTAGACTGCCAGGAAACCCCCTGGATTATTTTTCAATCTTGTGTTTTAAGTGGAGAATTTCATAGACATGGTTTTAAGTGTGGACAGGACTGAGTTTAAGTGTTGTAGTGGTGGTGGTTTATATAATAGTTTTATATCTTGGTTTGGAATGAATTTAAGTATGGTAGTGGTGGTGGATTAGTTGCTCGGTCATGTCCAACTCTTTGTGACCCCATGGACTGTAGTCCACGGGCTTCTCTGTCCATAGGATTCTCCAGGTAAGAATATTGGAGTGGGTTACCATGCTCTTCTCTAGGGGATCTTCCCGACCCAGAGATCAAACCCGTGTCTCCTGCATTATAGGCAGATTCTTTACCACCAAGCCACCTGAAAATCCCAGTCAGGTGGGATTCTCTTAGTCAAATAAGTGACTAAGTATTCTCTTAGCCAGACAAAAATTAGATAGCTTATGTCAGCCATCTAACGTTGAGTGGTTTAAATCGGACAACTACTTTATTCCTATATTATATTATTTCTGTTAATATCCTGCTCTTTTTAAAAAATTAAATAATTTTATTTATCTATCTTTGGCTATGCTGGGCCATCGTTGCTGTGCTGGCTTTTCTGTAGTTGTGGCAAGCAGGGGCCACTCTCTAGTTGCAGTGCATGGGTTTCTCATCATGGTGGCTTCTCTAGTTGTGGCTCCTGGGCTCTAGGTGCACGGGCTCAGTAGCTGTGGCTCATGGACTTAGTTGCTCCACAGCATGTGGAATCTTCCTGGACCAGGGATTGACCCGTGTCTCCTCCATTGACAAGTGGATTCTTTACCACTGAGACCCTGGGGAAGCCCTTTAGTCTGCTTTTAAAAAATGATTTGTGTTATATTGACCCTTAATAAAATTACTGTCATTTTAACAGCAACTATCATTTGCTTATACTTTACAGTATCCAAAATGCTACCCCATGCACAGTGTGTACTTTTTTATTATTATATGACTATATATGGTGTAAAGCACTCATAATATTGCCTAGCATACAGTAGGCACTATGTCAATGTTTGTGAAATTTAGATTCTATTTTCCTTAATTTGAGTCATTCAATTGTAGAATTTTGAAGCTATGTGGACTATCAGAAGTGAGTGCATGTGTGCTAAGTCGCTTCAGTTGTGTCCAACTCTGTGTAGCCCTATGCAGGCTGCCAGGCTCCTCTGTCCATGGGGTTCTCCAGGCAAGGATACTGGACTGAGTTGCCATGCCCTCCTCCAGTGGAATCTTCCTGACCCAGGGATCAAACCCACATCTCATGTCTACCTGCATTTAGTGGGTGGGTTCTTTACCACTAGCGCTGCCTGGGAAGCCTGGACTCTCAGAAGTAACCTGCTCCAAACCAATCATTTCACTCATGTGGAAACTGAAACCTAGCTGAGTTAAGTCACTTTCTCAAGTCATTTGTCATTTAGCATTGCTGCCTCACATATAGCCAAGGTTTCTGAACTCTTGAGTCCTTGCTACTCCAACCAAGTAGCTGTGATTTGCTTTAATTTGAAAAAAATGAATGTGAACCACTTATGAACTAAATATATGCCTCTTCACAAAGCTACCGTGCTGAAAGCTGAAAGTAGGCTTTTACAGGCAAGAAACCTCAAATTGTTTCAGAAGCATATTCATTATAATTCTTTTAACAAGATTCCCTAAGTGCTTACTATGTATCAGGCATTGAAGATCAAAAAACTCGTCATACCTTCCCAGTGTTCAGGTGGATGGGAGGAAAATTATTGTATTTTCTACTTTCTAAGAGGAAAACCTCACTTCTGTTTTGTTTTTCTTTTTCCTCTTGCTGAATGTGCCTTTATATAATTCTATGTAAAATATGTAAGAGTTAGACAACTCTGTTTCTGAAATGGGAAAAACACATGCTTATTTTTTGGAATTATGAAAATGGTACTTACAAAGTTTCAGAAATTCACCTAAGATGTTCAGGTTAACCTAATGTCATATTCAAATGAGAAATAGGTATACTCCATGAAGTTGAAATTCTATCTTTTACACACACTCTGAGGTAGAAGAAACACGTGAGATATTAGCATGGTCAACCCTCCATCTTTCTGGGCTATGAGACTTTCAAGGTGCTGTGAAAGTCAGTGAACACCAAACACTTCAGTTTATCAACTTGCCCCCTGAGGCAATTAGGGAACAGGTGTATATGCTATGAAAAAAAAAACCACTCTCAGAGGCCACCTTGCTACTGATTGTATTACTGTGATGTCATATCCACTGTGCCTTTGTAAATGTGGACCTGGAACGCTTTCAGCAGAGTCTTTCTAGCAACCTAAAAATGGAATGGAAAACATGTGAACCTCTGCATTATCAAAATGTTGGCAGACAGCACACTTTAAAGGACAGCTGTTACATGCAAAAGCATGATAGCAACCATGTTTATCTCTTCTGCACACAAAATAAATGTCCCCGCCTCAAAGATTTCTCCTTGTTTTTGTCATAGCTTTTTATTTATTTGAGGAAAAAGACATGTATCTTTAAGGCCAATTCCAGTCTGGGTACCTCCCCCGCTTTTCTGTGTACTAACTGAATCAAGACATATACTTTCCGAACCTTCAAGATTACTTTTACAAATATTTTGGACTTCCCTGGTGGCTCAGATGGTGAAGAGTCTGCCTGCAATGTGGGGGACCCAGGTTCAATCCCTGGGTCAGGAAGATGCTCTGGAGAAAGGAATGGCTAACCACTCCAGTATTCTTGCCTGAAGAATTCTATGGACAGAGGAGCCTGGCGGAGGAGTCCATGGGGTTGCATAAAGTCTGATACAACTGGGCAACCAACCAACTAACACTTTCACTTTTTCAAATATGATGCCTGTGGTTCCTATGAGTATAGTGTAGTGTGGTATGGTGTGGGGTGTGTGTGTGTGTGTGTGTGTGTGTGTGTGTGTGCATGAGTGTTTTAACAATTGAAGTAACTTCCATCATAAATACACTAGGTATTGGCCTCCAAGCATATTCTGATGCAAAGCCTCTGACTGCAACTTGATCTTCCTCCTGGTTCTGCCAGAGACAGTAACATTTATATTTATTTATATAGAAGAACAAATTAAAGATATCTGTAATACCTTAATGAAAGTAAAAATTCATCCAAGGACTTCCTTGGTGGTCCAGTGGTTAAGATTCTGTGCTTCCACTGCTTTGGGCACAGGTTTGATCCCTGGTCTGGGAACTAAGATCTTACATGCAACATGGGACAGCCACCAAAAAAAAAAAAAAAAAAAAATCCATCCCATCTCTAGAGAGAAGTCAGTATGGGTAAAATATACCAAAAAAGGGTGAGGATATAAAGGGAATACTATTTTGCTCACATGGAGATGGTAAAATGATAAGTAGACTAACTATTTCTAACCGATGCCATAACATCTAGATGAAGAGAAAAAAAAAAAATCAAGTCATTTGGTTGCTTCTTTAGAAGCAAGTAGGTAACCTACAATATTTATCTTAAAAACATTGTTTAGATGTTGCCTTTATAGAAATGTTAAAATTGACAGGCTCTAATTTTTAGCCATTCTTATATTTTAGTGGAAATAAGAAAAAATAAGATGTGTGACTGCAAAGGGGTACTTTTTCATGGAAAAAAAAATCAACAATAGATGATCATATACTAAAGAGTAGGTAGATAGCCTGTCAATCAAAGCAGCAGTATTAGGTTTTATCATTAACTTTTCATTCAGTCAGTTCAGTTCAGCCGCTCAGTTGTGTCTGACTCTTTGCAGCCCCATGGACTGCAGCATGCCAGGCCTCCCTGTCCATCACCAACTCCCGGAGTTTACTCAAACTCATGTCCATCGAGTCAGCGATGCCATCCAACTATCTCATCCTCTGTCGTCCCCTTCTCCCCCTGCCTTCAATCTTTCCAAGCATCAGGGTGTTTTCCAGTGAGTCAGTTCTTCACATCAAGTGGCCAAAGTATTGGAGTTTCAGCTTTAGCAAAAGTCCTTCCAATGAATATTCAGGACTGATTTCCTTTAGGATGGACTTGCAGGCCAAGGGACTCTAAAGAGTCTTCTCCAACACCACCGTTCAAAAGCATCAATTCTTCAGCACTCAGCTTTCTTTATAGTCCACCTCTCACATCCATACATGACCACTGGAAAATTTACTGTAGATTTACTGAGCCCAGCCCCGCCCATCAGAACAAGACCCAGTTTCCCCCTCAGTCTCTCCCACCAGGAAGCTTCCATAAACCTCTTATCCTTATTCATCAGAGGGCAGACAGACTGAAAACCACAGTCACAGAAAATTAACCAATATGATCACAAGGACCACAGCCTTATTGAACTCAATGAAACTATGAGCCATGCTGTGTAGGGCCACTCAAGACAAACAGGTCATGGTGGAGAGTTCTGACAGAATGTGGTCCACTGGAGAAGGGAATGGCAAATGACTTCAGTATTCTTGCCTTGAAAGCCCTGTGAACAGTGTGAAAAGGCAAAAACATAGGACACTGAAAGATGGGACACTACCCAGGTGGGTAGGTGCCCAGTATGCTACTGGAGAACAGTGAAGAAATAACTCCAGAAAGAATGAAGAGACAGAGCCAAAGAAACAACACCCAGTTGTGGATGTGACTGGTGATGGAAGTAAACTCCGATGCTGTAAAGAGCGATATTGCATAGGAACCTTGAATGTTAGGTCCATGAATCAAGGCAAATTGGAAGTGGTCAAACAGGAGATGGCAAGAGTGAACACTGACATTTTAGGAATCAGCGAACTAAAATGGACTGGAATGGGTGAATTGAACTCAGATGACCATTATATCTACTACTGTGGGCAAGAATCCCTTAGAAGAATTGGAGTAGCCATCATAGTCAACAAAAGAGTCAGAAAGGCAGTACTTGGATGCAATCTCAATTTCCAAGGCAAAGCATTCAATATCACAGTAATCCAAGTCTATGCCCCAACCAGTAATACTGAAAAAGCAGAGGTTGAACAGTTCTATGAAGACCTACAAGACCTTCTAGAACTAACACCCAATAAAGATGTCCTTTTCATCATAGGGGACTGGAATACAAAAGTAGGAAGTCAAGAAACACCTGGAGGAACAGGCAAATTTGGCCTTGGAGTACAGAATGAAGCAGGGCAAAGGCTAATAGCATTTTGCCATGAGAACGCACTGATCATAGCAAACACCCTCTTCCAACAACACAAGAGAAGACTCTACACATGGACATCACCAGATGGTCAACACCGAAATCAGATTGATTATATTCTCTGCAGCCAAAGATGGAGAAGCTCTATACTCTCAGCAAAAATAAGACTGGGAGCTGACTGTGGCTCAGATCATAAACCTCTTATTGCCAAATTCAGACTTAAATTGAAGAAAGTAGGGAAAACCACTAGACCATTCAGGTATGACCTAAATCAAATCCCTTACAATTATACAGTGGAAGTGAGAAATAGATTCAAGGGATTAGCTCTGATAGACAGAATGCCTAAAGAACTATGGATGGAGGTTCATGACATTGTACAGGAGGTAGGGATCAAGACCATCCCCAAGAAAAGCAAATGCAAAAAGGCAAAATGGCTGTCTGAGGGGGCCTAACAAACTTTCCATTGGCTCACCCTTTCCCCCGGCGTTTATTCCTCTCTGAAAACAATCTTATTTGTTTGTCTTACTGTCTAAACTCCTCCTCTGGAATAAACCCTTCTTGAGTGCAGGAACATTTTTTCTGTTTATCTCATCACTATTTCAAAGCATTGTGTGTCAGAATATGGTATATAATGTACATGTGAGGAACATGGTCTGAACGACTGGATGAATGAAATATGACTTGTATTTAGGAATCCTCAGCCCTCACTCACAAGTTTCTATCAATACTGTGTTCTCTTCCAAAGGCATGTATTTAAGTGGACGCTCAAAACCTCTTCTTCATTCAACACTCAAAAGAAAACAGCAAAAAATAGCTAGGAAAAAAAATAGCTAGGCAATTTCAGGGACAACATTTAACTCAGGACAGGTTTGGTTTTTTAATCTGTACAATAAGAGATGGGCTTAGATGATTGCTAAGGTCCCTTCTGACTCCGCAGTTCCAAAGGCTTTACAACTTTAGGTAAATGTGGAGATATTTGGAGTCTTCAGACTGTGAAGTGCCTCTTTATACATAAAACACTTTTTTCCACATGGGGCAAGTTTTAGAATGACCAACAGCACTGAAATGGGAATTATACATTCTAGCCCAGTGACGTCAGTCCCAGCTTGGGACTGTGCTGTGGCCGTGACAGGAAAGCCTAAGACAATTGTGTCTACAGCTCTTGTCATGTAAGGCTCATGACTCTGTGACCAAAATAGTGCTGAAGATAAGCTCTGAGCCCTCCACTTGTCGCCGAGCAACTGTGACTCGACCCAGCCCATTCATATCTCCACCACATTCCTCAACTTTCCAGACACATTTGTTCAAAACAGAGGCTCTGGGTCTGGAAGGGTCCACCTAGCCTCATTTGACATACAGTACTTCCAAATTACCTTCATTAAGCCAAACAGGGTTTCATTCCTTCTCCCCTCAACACCTGCCCCAAATCAGACAGTAGGTTAATCATGCTCAAGAAAAACTATATTAAAATGGGATGATTCTCCTGAAGAATTTAAGGCCAACCCCTCATTGGTAAAGCCCAATTCTGGTCATGAACACATGAGAGAAGCCCCATGAATGCAGACTATAGGATGATAACCCTGGTCTCTGACAGGCTTCCCTAGAAAAGGGGCAGACAAATTAGAAAACCACCACCCCTCGAGGGACAGACTGGTGTTCAGCCTTTCCCCCACCAGCTCAGCACCACTGTACAGCAGAAGAAATCTGTTCAATGGCCAGGGGTCTCAGGACTCCTAAACTTAGGCTCTTTCCCACCACATGGTATTGCCACCCACTTCATGTCAGAAGAATAATTATGCTATAACATAAGGTGTTCCTGGCATTAGAGGTTTCCTGGGCTAGTCCAGATCATTTAGAAGATCCTTGAGAAACCCTCCAAAGGCTGAGGGTCAGGTGTACCAGCCCTGACTTGAGCCCCTCAAGTCACTGAAACCACAAGACCAGCTCAAGGCCAGCCAAGCAGCTGTTTGACTCACTCTAGTCTGTTGTGGAGAGTTGGCACCTTTCCTGGAAGGGGCCCAGCCTCCCTCTGTCGCCAACATTTCAAGTTATCACAAAGCCCCAAAGCATAGAGCTAATATCTACTTCCATTCATTTTCAGTTTTTCCCACTGCAGGGAGTTGCTTCACCCTGCCATCATAATTGGTCATGATCTTGAAGCCTATTCTGCTGCTGCTAAGTCGCTTCAGTCGTGTCTGACTCTGTGCGACCCCATAGATGGCAGTCTACCAGGCTCCCCTGTCCCTGGGATTCTCCAGGCAAGAGTACTGGAGTGGGGTGCCATTGCCTTCTCCAGAAGCCTTATTCTAACACCATTTAAAAGATGCTCCAGTAGCTCAAATGATTATTAGCATCATTAGGTGAAGTGTGCTCTTTCCAAGCGGAGTGTGAGAACAATACAAGGTAACACTTTGGGAGCCCCCAGCATGTGCTTCTTATCCCACTTAGTGATCACAGCAACACTGTAAGGAGTTTATTAACCCTCCTGTACCACTGAGGCAGGTGAAGGACTGGAAGCAGAAGTAACTTGCCCAAGGTTATAGCATTAAGTGGCACAGTTAAAATTCAAACCTCTGAAATATGTTCTTCAAGCATCTGTTAGGCTGCTTTAAAAATTCTGGCCTGCTTATTAAAATGATTGTTATTATATTCATTACTTCATATTTGTAACTGCATGGACAATGTCTCAAAGCTGTTCAGGTAAAACCACTGTTTTGGAGGGACTTCTCTGGTGGTCCCGTGGATAAGACTCTGTACTTCCAGTGAAGTAGATGTGGGTTCAGACCCTGGTTAGGAAACTAAGATCCCACATGCTTGTGTGGTGCAGCCAAAAAAAGAAAAAAAAAATCACTGTTTTGGAAATATAATGGATTTGCTGTCATTGCAAAATCATTGGAGGATTTTATTAAAAGTGGTAGTTTTCAGATACTGGAAAAGCTCAAGATCAAATATTTTTAGCTGTTTCCCGTAGATGGGCATCCACACAGAACAAGATTGTTTCTAGCCTGGCTGCCTGGGGAGGGCTAGTGCGAATAGCCTGCTCTTTTGGTTTTCTGGTGACCTTTCAGTAGTCATGTATGGATGTGACAGTTGGACCATAAAGAAGGCCAGGCGTCGAAGAATTGATGCTTTCGAATTGTGGTGCTGGAGAAGACTCTTGAGAGTCCCTTGGATAGCAAGGAGATCAAACCAGTCAATCCTAAAGGAAATCAACCCTGAATATTCAGTGGAAGGACAAATGCTGCAGCCGAAGCTCCAATACTATGGCCACTTGATGCGAAGAGCTTACTTATTAAAAAAGACCCTGATGCTGGGAAAGATTGAGGTTAAGAGGAGAAGGGCATGACAGAGGACAAGATGGTTGGATGGCATCATCAAATCAATGGACGTGAGTTTCGGCAAACTCTGGGATATGGTGAAGGACAGGGAAGCCTGGTGTGTTGCAGTCCATGAGGTTGAAAAGAGTCAGACACAACTGAGCACCAAAGAACAACAGGATAGGTGCCTTTCATAAAGACAAGGGGGAAGGAACATTTTCTAGGAATGAGGAATGAAAGTCAAGCACGTGTTTCTGGAAGCAGAGAGCTCCTGAGGCAGTACAATTCTCCACCCCCACCAGCAGCCCCCTCCCCTGTCCCAGTCTGTCCCAGAAGAACTCCAGGTCTGGAGAGGTAAATACAGCTTAAGATCATGCTGGGCTTGTCTAGAACAGCCTGGAAGGCCCTCCAACAACCTGCCATCACGAGCTCTGAGAATGTCTCAGAGCCAGGAGCACTAAGAAGACCACAGTTCCTCCATCTACCTTCAGCCCACAGCAAAAAGGGAATGCCACTCCCTACAATGCAGTTCAGACTGCCCTTCATGACTGCGATCCATCTCAAAGCCACTCCCGTCGCCAGTCAAGCTCACATCAGTGGCACACATGATTTGTAAAGCAAGAAACCCGAGTGGGTCTGACTCTAAGCTCAGCATCTCAGGGGCTGGTCCTAGGCCAGGTGCTTGCCCAGCCTAACCCTGCAAGACATTACATGATTAGGGACAAAATTAGACATCACAAGGAACAGGCTACACTCAAAGGGCAGGTGTCGGGGCCCCACAGGGGGAGGGCGTGTGATTAGGGAAGGGTGGTGCCCACCCCTGGGGCTGCTCTAGTTCCTGTTCCTGTGGTGCTCTTCATCAATCAGAAAAGAGAATGCTTCAGCAACAGTGCCCCATCCTTTGGCTAGGAGCCATGCACGGCTTCTCAGATGTTTCCAGGCAGGTGGTGAACGGAACCAGAAAGGAAAACCACCAAGCCAGGAAGGACAGGAGAAAGAGACACTCTGGGACCCTGGCCCTGGTACAGAATTCGCCTGCTTGGCAGGGGAGACCCTCATGTGCTTCACTATGCAACCCACTCCAGTATCCTTGCCTGGAGAACTCCATGGACAGAGGAGCCTGGAGGGCTACAGACATGACTGAGTGACTTAACACACACACATACCAATTTGCAGACTCATTTTGAAGTCTGGAGGGGGACGATGACACACGTTCCTCCAGAACTGTGAAAATACTTGTAAAAGGGTGTCTATTCACCCAGTGTTTTCATTATGAATAAGAGGGGTGATAATGCTGACCTTCATTGCCAGAAAGTTCATCCTGATATTGACACTAACTCCTTCCTGTGGGCAGAGCTCCAAACCTGTTCCTTCTCATCTTGTTCTCAATGAAAGAAAACCAACGGCTTCCTTCTGTGCCACTGACCAGCCTCCAGGAGGAAAACCTGCTGTCAAGTCAGTCTCTCCTCATCCTCAGTGTCCTCTGACGCTGTCTGAATAGAGCTAAGACCTTTGAACTCACTCAACAGCAGTGTGTCACCCAGGGCTTTTCTTGTTTTTGTTTTCCAGCCTCAACATGTAGACAGAAAGCCCATTCCCCTGATGGAGGTCTCTGATGAAGGTCTGAGTAGAGATGGGTATAGAGATGAACTCACTGCCCATAAGCAACACACTCCTATTTATATGCTCAAGATTCAGGGTGGTACCATACCAAGTGCTGATTCATGGCCTAATGATAAAGTCGTATTTGGTCTTTTCTGTGAATAAGGAAAAAGGAAAAAAAGTTTGTCCATTTTAGAATCTCTTCGATTTCTTCACCAAGAGGAAAATTTCCTTCTATAAACCAGTTCCAAATCCATCATGAGTCTTTTCAGGAATATGAGTATGGAGAAGAGAGGGTTCTGACTTCAGTGATGTGTAAATCTAAACTGAGATGATGTCCTGAAGTTATCTAGGAACAGACCTTTATCTTTTGATAGAATTCACCTTTCAAGCAATAAAATGGTCAGACTGGGCTATTTATCAGGCGCTCTCCATATGCCAGGCACTGTGCTAAGCATTATGCTTATTTGACTTTTCATGGTTAAACTCTATAAAATGGATACTTAGTTCTGTTTTCCCAGGAGACAACTGAAGGAATGAACGTACATGTGAATGGATCTTAAAGCATAATGTTTAGTTTAAAAAAAATTAAGCAGAATGAAAGTACAATACAATACCATTTATAAAATTAAAAGACATGCATATAGCAATACACATTTTGTAAGAATACAGGTAAATGGAACACGGCTTCACTGGTGGCTCAGCAGTAAAGAATCTGTCTGCCAATGCAGGAGACGCAGGTTCAGTACCTGGGTCAGGAAGATTCCCTGGAGAAGGAAATGGCAACCCACTCTAGCACTCTTGCCTGGGAAATCCCATGGACAGAGAAGCCCAGTGGGCTAGAGTCAATGGGGCTGCAAACATCGGATACGACTTAGAGACTGAACAACAACACCATGCAGCTAAATCTGCGCACAACTTTTCTTAAGTACCAAGCAGCATTTCTTAAGACTGTTTGGATTCCCACAAAAATTTTTTGCTTTAACAACACTCATTGTCATCACTTGGAAAATGACTTTTTATTTTAAATTTGGCCATGCCATGTGGCATGTGAGATCTTAGTTCTTGGACAGGGATTGAACTCAGAACCCCTGCATTGGAAGTTCAGTCTTAACCACTGGACTACCAGGGAAGTCCCCAAATTGATATTTCTTGTAGCTAACCCTTTAAAATGAGGTTTCCCAAAAAACACCACCACATGTAACCACCACCTTGATAAATGTGCTAAAATCTGCCTTGTTGCCTCATGGGGTATCTTCTCTTCCTGTGCCAGGAGGTGAATATTTTAGAGACACATCAGGAAGGAAGTTGAGCTGCCCAGGTGGCTCTAGTGATAAAGAACCCACCTGCAATGCAGGAGACATAAGAGATGTGGGTTCAATCCATGAGTCAGGAAGATCCCATGGAAGAGAGCAAGGCAACCACTGCCTAGAAAATCCCATGGACAAAGGAGCCTAGTGAGCTATGGTCACAGGGTCGCAAAGAGTTGAACATGACTGAAGCAACTTTGCATGCATGCATGTAGAAGGGAGGTCATTCTATAAGGAAAGACTGAAATGTTGGAGCAGGGATTTCTACAGTTGTGTCGAGGGAACCACAAAACCCCAGGAGCTTACGTGTGGCTTACCCTCCCTTGAAGCCACTTGACTCACCTCAATCGTCTTACAGGTGCTCTCCAGCTGGCTGATCACCCCCTGGACCCGATCGTTGCTTCCCACTAGGACAGCAATGCCATCACTGAGCTCAGACTAATAGAGAGAAAAGAGGGATTCAAGATTTCAGGGGCTTTCTAGTCCTCCACTGATTATGGGTTCATCTTAGTACTGTTCTCATGAGTTCTCAATCTAGGCTCCATAGAACCCCCTAATGAGGAACAGTGAGGCTGGGAGGTCTGAGAAGCTCCTAATCTTACAAATAAAATCCTGGAAGGATGGGTGTATAAATGCATTTGTCTGGGAAGAAGCCTCACAGTTTTCATCAAATTCTTATTGAAAATGGTGACCCTGCCAAAAAACATTAAGAGCACTGAATTATAGGCCATAGATAGTGAATAGCACATTCAAGCTAAATAATTCTAAGAACTGTTTATAAATTGAATGGAGACCAATATGTGACATCAGGGGTCCAACATGAGTTATTTGGACCTTTAATTATTTGAATTATAGTGCAGCTCAGGATCAGTTTGTTTTTTTTTTTAAGATTTACATATTTATTTTTGGCTATGCTGGGTCTTTGTTGCTGCATGCAGGCTTCCTCTAGTTGCCACGAGTGCAGGCTACTCTTTGTTGTGGGCACAGGCTTCTCATTGCAGTGGCTTCTCTTGTTGCAGAGCGTGAGAAGTAGTTGTGGCACGTGGGCTTAGTATTACTGCTCCACAGCATGTGGGATCTTCCCCAACGGGGATCGAACCCATGTCTCCTGCATTGGCAGGTGGATTTTTAACCANGAAATCTGTTCAATGGCCAGGGGTCTCAGGACTCCTAAACTTAGGCTCTTTCCCACCACATGGTATTGCCACCCACTTCATGTCAGAAGAATAATTATGCTATAACATAAGGTGTTCCTGGCATTAGAGGTTTCCTGGGCTAGTCCAGATCATTTAGAAGATCCTTGAGAAACCCTCCAAAGGCTGAGGGTCAGGTGTACCAGCCCTGACTTGAGCCCCTCAAGTCACTGAAACCACAAGACCAGCTCAAGGCCAGCCAAGCAGCTGTTTGACTCACTCTAGTCTGTTGTGGAGAGTTGGCACCTTTCCTGGAAGGGGCCCAGCCTCCCTCTGTCGCCAACATTTCAAGTTATCACAAAGCCCCAAAGCATAGAGCTAATATCTACTTCCATTCATTTTCAGTTTTTCCCACTGCAGGGAGTTGCTTCACCCTGCCATCATAATTGGTCATGATCTTGAAGCCTATTCTGCTGCTGCTAAGTCGCTTCAGTCGTGTCTGACTCTGTGCGACCCCATAGATGGCAGTCTACCAGGCTCCCCTGTCCCTGGGATTCTCCAGGCAAGAGTACTGGAGTGGGGTGCCATTGCCTTCTCCAGAAGCCTTATTCTAACACCATTTAAAAGATGCTCCAGTAGCTCAAATGATTATTAGCATCATTAGGTGAAGTGTGCTCTTTCCAAGCGGAGTGTGAGAACAATACAAGGTAACACTTTGGGAGCCCCCAGCATGTGCTTCTTATCCCACTTAGTGATCACAGCAACACTGTAAGGAGTTTATTAACCCTCCTGTACCACTGAGGCAGGTGAAGGACTGGAAGCAGAAGTAACTTGCCCAAGGTTATAGCATTAAGTGGCACAGTTAAAATTCAAACCTCTGAAATATGTTCTTCAAGCATCTGTTAGGCTGCTTTAAAAATTCTGGCCTGCTTATTAAAATGATTGTTATTATATTCATTACTTCATATTTGTAACTGCATGGACAATGTCTCAAAGCTGTTCAGGTAAAACCACTGTTTTGGAGGGACTTCTCTGGTGGTCCCGTGGATAAGACTCTGTACTTCCAGTGAAGTAGATGTGGGTTCAGACCCTGGTTAGGAAACTAAGATCCCACATGCTTGTGTGGTGCAGCCAAAAAAAGAAAAAAAAAATCACTGTTTTGGAAATATAATGGATTTGCTGTCATTGCAAAATCATTGGAGGATTTTATTAAAAGTGGTAGTTTTCAGATACTGGAAAAGCTCAAGATCAAATATTTTTAGCTGTTTCCCGTAGATGGGCATCCACACAGAACAAGATTGTTTCTAGCCTGGCTGCCTGGGGAGGGCTAGTGCGAATAGCCTGCTCTTTTGGTTTTCTGGTGACCTTTCAGTAGTCATGTATGGATGTGACAGTTGGACCATAAAGAAGGCCAGGCGTCGAAGAATTGATGCTTTCGAATTGTGGTGCTGGAGAAGACTCTTGAGAGTCCCTTGGATAGCAAGGAGATCAAACCAGTCAATCCTAAAGGAAATCAACCCTGAATATGCAGTGGAAGGACAAATGCTGCAGCCGAAGCTCCAATACTATGGCCACTTGATGCGAAGAGCTTACTTATTAAAAAAGACCCTGATGCTGGGAAAGATTGAGGTTAAGAGGAGAAGGGCATGACAGAGGACAAGATGGTTGGATGGCATCATCAAATCAATGGACGTGAGTTTCGGCAAACTCTGGGATATGGTGAAGGACAGGGAAGCCTGGTGTGTTGCAGTCCATGAGGTTGAAAAGAGTCAGACACAACTGAGCACCAAAGAACAACAGGATAGGTGCCTTTCATAAAGACAAGGGGGAAGGAACATTTTCTAGGAATGAGGAATGAAAGTCAAGCACGTGTTTCTGGAAGCAGAGAGCTCCTGAGGCAGTACAATTCTCCACCCCCACCAGCAGCCCCCTCCCCTGTCCCAGTCTGTCCCAGAAGAACTCCAGGTCTGGAGAGGTAAATACAGCTTAAGATCATGCTGGGCTTGTCTAGAACAGCCTGGAAGGCCCTCCAACAACCTGCCATCACGAGCTCTGAGAATGTCTCAGAGCCAGGAGCACTAAGAAGACCACAGTTCCTCCATCTACCTTCAGCCCACAGCAAAAAGGGAATGCCACTCCCTACAATGCAGTTCAGACTGCCCTTCATGACTGCGATCCATCTCAAAGCCACTCCCGTCGCCAGTCAAGCTCACATCAGTGGCACACATGATTTGTAAAGCAAGAAACCCGAGTGGGTCTGACTCTAAGCTCAGCATCTCAGGGGCTGGTCCTAGGCCAGGTGCTTGCCCAGCCTAACCCTGCAAGACATTACATGATTAGGGACAAAATTAGACATCACAAGGAACAGGCTACACTCAAAGGGCAGGTGTCGGGGCCCCACAGGGGGAGGGCGTGTGATTAGGGAAGGGTGGTGCCCACCCCTGGGGCTGCTCTAGTTCCTGTTCCTGTGGTGCTCTTCATCAATCAGAAAAGAGAATGCTTCAGCAACAGTGCCCCATCCTTTGGCTAGGAGCCATGCACGGCTTCTCAGATGTTTCCAGGCAGGTGGTGAACGGAACCAGAAAGGAAAACCACCAAGCCAGGAAGGACAGGAGAAAGAGACACTCTGGGACCCTGGCCCTGGTACAGAATTCGCCTGCTTGGCAGGGGAGACCCTCATGTGCTTCACTATGCAACCCACTCCAGTATCCTTGCCTGGAGAACTCCATGGACAGAGGAGCCTGGAGGGCTACAGACATGACTGAGTGACTTAACACACACACATACCAATTTGCAGACTCATTTTGAAGTCTGGAGGGGGACGATGACACACGTTCCTCCAGAACTGTGAAAATACTTGTAAAAGGGTGTCTATTCACCCAGTGTTTTCATTATGAATAAGAGGGGTGATAATGCTGACCTTCATTGCCAGAAAGTTCATCCTGATATTGACACTAACTCCTTCCTGTGGGCAGAGCTCCAAACCTGTTCCTTCTCATCTTGTTCTCAATGAAAGAAAACCAACGGCTTCCTTCTGTGCCACTGACCAGCCTCCAGGAGGAAAACCTGCTGTCAAGTCAGTCTCTCCTCATCCTCAGTGTCCTCTGACGCTGTCTGAATAGAGCTAAGACCTTTGAACTCACTCAACAGCAGTGTGTCACCCAGGGCTTTTCTTGTTTTTGTTTTCCAGCCTCAACATGTAGACAGAAAGCCCATTCCCCTGATGGAGGTCTCTGATGAAGGTCTGAGTAGAGATGGGTATAGAGATGAACTCACTGCCCATAAGCAACACACTCCTATTTATATGCTCAAGATTCAGGGTGGTACCATACCAAGTGCTGATTCATGGCCTAATGATAAAGTCGTATTTGGTCTTTTCTGTGAATAAGGAAAAAGGAAAAAAAGTTTGTCCATTTTAGAATCTCT
Source organism: Neotragus moschatus (assembly GCA_006410615.1). Taxonomy (NCBI): domain Eukaryota; kingdom Metazoa; phylum Chordata; class Mammalia; order Artiodactyla; family Bovidae; genus Neotragus; species Neotragus moschatus. The sequence continues at coordinate 1,186,295 of SJYA01002091.1, forward strand.
TCGATTTCTTCACCAAGAGGAAAATTTCCTTCTATAAACCAGTTCCAAATCCATCATGAGTCTTTTCAGGAATATGAGTATGGAGAAGAGAGGGTTCTGACTTCAGTGATGTGTAAATCTAAACTGAGATGATGTCCTGAAGTTATCTAGGAACAGACCTTTATCTTTTGATAGAATTCACCTTTCAAGCAATAAAATGGTCAGACTGGGCTATTTATCAGGCGCTCTCCATATGCCAGGCACTGTGCTAAGCATTATGCTTATTTGACTTTTCATGGTTAAACTCTATAAAATGGATACTTAGTTCTGTTTTCCCAGGAGACAACTGAAGGAATGAACGTACATGTGAATGGATCTTAAAGCATAATGTTTAGTTTAAAAAAAATTAAGCAGAATGAAAGTACAATACAATACCATTTATAAAATTAAAAGACATGCATATAGCAATACACATTTTGTAAGAATACAGGTAAATGGAACACGGCTTCACTGGTGGCTCAGCAGTAAAGAATCTGTCTGCCAATGCAGGAGACGCAGGTTCAGTACCTGGGTCAGGAAGATTCCCTGGAGAAGGAAATGGCAACCCACTCTAGCACTCTTGCCTGGGAAATCCCATGGACAGAGAAGCCCAGTGGGCTAGAGTCAATGGGGCTGCAAACATCGGATACGACTTAGAGACTGAACAACAACACCATGCAGCTAAATCTGCGCACAACTTTTCTTAAGTACCAAGCAGCATTTCTTAAGACTGTTTGGATTCCCACAAAAATTTTTTGCTTTAACAACACTCATTGTCATCACTTGGAAAATGACTTTTTATTTTAAATTTGGCCATGCCATGTGGCATGTGAGATCTTAGTTCTTGGACAGGGATTGAACTCAGAACCCCTGCATTGGAAGTTCAGTCTTAACCACTGGACTACCAGGGAAGTCCCCAAATTGATATTTCTTGTAGCTAACCCTTTAAAATGAGGTTTCCCAAAAAACACCACCACATGTAACCACCACCTTGATAAATGTGCTAAAATCTGCCTTGTTGCCTCATGGGGTATCTTCTCTTCCTGTGCCAGGAGGTGAATATTTTAGAGACACATCAGGAAGGAAGTTGAGCTGCCCAGGTGGCTCTAGTGATAAAGAACCCACCTGCAATGCAGGAGACATAAGAGATGTGGGTTCAATCCATGAGTCAGGAAGATCCCATGGAAGAGAGCAAGGCAACCACTGCCTAGAAAATCCCATGGACAAAGGAGCCTAGTGAGCTATGGTCACAGGGTCGCAAAGAGTTGAACATGACTGAAGCAACTTTGCATGCATGCATGTAGAAGGGAGGTCATTCTATAAGGAAAGACTGAAATGTTGGAGCAGGGATTTCTACAGTTGTGTCGAGGGAACCACAAAACCCCAGGAGCTTACGTGTGGCTTACCCTCCCTTGAAGCCACTTGACTCACCTCAATCGTCTTACAGGTGCTCTCCAGCTGGCTGATCACCCCCTGGACCCGATCGTTGCTTCCCACTAGGACAGCAATGCCATCACTGAGCTCAGACTAATAGAGAGAAAAGAGGGATTCAAGATTTCAGGGGCTTTCTAGTCCTCCACTGATTATGGGTTCATCTTAGTACTGTTCTCATGAGTTCTCAATCTAGGCTCCATAGAACCCCCTAATGAGGAACAGTGAGGCTGGGAGGTCTGAGAAGCTCCTAATCTTACAAATAAAATCCTGGAAGGATGGGTGTATAAATGCATTTGTCTGGGAAGAAGCCTCACAGTTTTCATCAAATTCTTATTGAAAATGGTGACCCTGCCAAAAAACATTAAGAGCACTGAATTATAGGCCATAGATAGTGAATAGCACATTCAAGCTAAATAATTCTAAGAACTGTTTATAAATTGAATGGAGACCAATATGTGACATCAGGGGTCCAACATGAGTTATTTGGACCTTTAATTATTTGAATTATAGTGCAGCTCAGGATCAGTTTGTTTTTTTTTTTAAGATTTACATATTTATTTTTGGCTATGCTGGGTCTTTGTTGCTGCATGCAGGCTTCCTCTAGTTGCCACGAGTGCAGGCTACTCTTTGTTGTGGGCACAGGCTTCTCATTGCAGTGGCTTCTCTTGTTGCAGAGCGTGAGAAGTAGTTGTGGCACGTGGGCTTAGTATTACTGCTCCACAGCATGTGGGATCTTCCCCAACGGGGATCGAACCCATGTCTCCTGCATTGGCAGGTGGATTTTTAACCACTGGACCACCAGGAAGCCTTCAGGATTAGTTTTACTAGGGAAATATTTCATTTATTCACCAAATACCTGTAATGCACCCTTCTCTGTGCTACATGCAAACAAATACTCATATACTAGACTCAGTCATTATAGATTTGAAACTAACTTTGCACTGTTTCTAGAGGAAAACATTTTTTTAGCTTAAAATTCCCCTCAGACTCTTTTGACCTGAAGCAATTCCACTGTTCATACTTAGGGAATGAATGGGACTTGGGAAACCTACATGCTTGGTCCAACTCTGCCTTTTAGCTTCTCTGTGATGTTGGGCAACTCTGTAATCAGTTTGGACCCTACTTGTCTCACACGTAAAGTGAAAAGACTGGGCCAGACAGTGGTTGTAAAACATTTTAAAGCTGCAGAACCCTTTTTCCAAATGGGAGCTAATATATAATCCCAATGGATCAAATAATGCTGCTCTGGGCAAACAGGAGCAGAATGGAAGTCCTGTCAGCCTGCCTCTGTCCATCCCTGGTGGTCTCAGGGCTCTGAGGCGAATGGTGTGACCCAGGTACCATTCAGTTCTAATAGGCTGTGCCTTTGGGGAGGGGCAGGTAAAAGGAAAAGGTGGGTAAGTCATAACTGGATAGAACAATAAATAACTGCATAGCTATTTTGCTAAATCCTGCTGCTTTAGCAGTTAGTACTCACTGGTTATAACTGGTGTCGCCCAAAGGTTTGACTTCCAAATTTGATTCCCGTTCTATATTTGGTCAGTAAAACACTAACTGTGGAATCTGTGATTCTTAGAGGAAGAAGTTGAGATGTGGAGCTGCTCAAATCCCAGATGCTGAGACTCGGCCACAGCTCTCTGAGCCCACAACCCCTCGTTCATTTGCATCAAAGGGGTAAGTTCCTACCTGCCTGTGCGCTGTAGGCTGGCAGGCTGCCGATAAGCTGGGACACCCCATATTTTCTCATAATGAGGGGGTGATGCTGAGGCCCTTGAGTGGGGGGTGCATGTGTCAGACCCAAAGGAGGCCTTCTGGGCTGACCTATGGGGACAGTTTGACCCAGGCATGAGGACTAGCCTAAGGAAACATTTAACAAAATGCCAGTCACTGTAACTCCACCAGATAGGAGTGGGAGAGAAGAGGCCTTGAGGAGGGCCAAAGGAATCTTTGGTTGATGAACAAAGAAAAATATTCTGAGACTGGAGTAAGAAGTTATCCTTTTATTTACTATGGGGTGAACCTCAGTGTTTAAGCAGCTTGAGCTGGGACTGGGCCCCAAATAGTAGTCATCTTAAACCTGTAATGGTGGAAAAAGATCGACCTTTCCCCTCCACACCCCTTCCTGACCCTCTGCACCCTTCCCTCTCCCACCTTCCCCACCGCTCTCCCGGGCATTCAGGAGTCCTTCCGGGTCTGCCAACGCCCTCCTCCCCCCTGCAGCCTAGGGGCCCTATGGTCCTGCCTGTGGGCCTCTCTCCTTCAATCACACTTGGAAGGGGCTTTGGAGGAGGGGCAGGAGGGCGTGTTACCTTCTGCCTCTGGAACACGTGAGTGAGGGGAGCCACCTGGCAGTCCTTGTGCGCCCCGAAGACCTTGCACAGAGAGCAGGTGGGCACTTCGCAGTTGAGACAGTAGATGTTGATGCGCTCGTCTTCATGCTCCTCACACATGGGCTGGTCGGACTTCTTTTCTGGTCTGGGAGGAGGTAAGGTGGATGAATCAGCTCAGGTTGCAGCATAGCTGAGCTTGGTTGGCTGAACCTCCCTCCCCACCCCCAATGCCTGTACCCCCAGCAACCCTACCCCAGTGACTACCAGGGCCCCTCTCATGTGCTCAGAGCCCTCCAAATTCCCTACGGGTTTAGCAGCGGCTTCCTGACTAATTAACCAACTTAACCAGCCTAGGGGTGAGGACATGGAAACTCGGACTTGCAGCTTTTGCCAGTTTCTGTGGTGTGAGGCCTTCCCCATGGCTGATTTCAAGATTTAAAAACCAGCTAGTGCAACTCCTGCAAGTTGAACGCTGGATTCTTAGGCGCCGCTTCAGCACCAAATTCAGGAGTCTCTCAAAAGACATTTTACAAATCCGGGTAAAGAGAAGGAGGCAGCTGAAAATGAAATCTTAAGTGTGCACTAGCTCTGAGGCCCATCTCCCCACCCTTGTGGCCTCTGGCCCCTGCAGAAGAAATGAGAGGTCTAGGCTGGGGAAGCCCAGATCTCTGATCATTGACCTCTGTGCTGGTTGGAAGTAGTAGTATGAAAGAGGGGAAAGGTCAGCGAGTGCTTTGTTAATTTGTTTGGGTCCCCTCCTACCATTAGCCCTGAAAATTAAATTTATTTAACCTTCTGAGGACTCAGCAGTGGTTAAGAGTAGGTAGTCTGTGCTCAGTGGATGTGAACAATTATACTGAATACTTGAGGCAAAAAGGAAAATGCAAAATGCTGTTCTGGGATGTGGTGGTAAAATGGAAGTGCAAATTTCACAGATAATTCCCAAATTTCAGTTTTTCCAATAGGTCAGCACCAACCAAAACTTTTCAGAGCTGCCTAGGTAATAATGGGGCATTGGGTTTGTATGTGCTAGTGAGACGATGACCAAGCTATGAAGATGCAGAGAAGGACAGTGACAAGTCATTGGTGCTTAAGGATAAACTGTTGGCTGCAGAATCACCTGGAGGAGCCCAGGTTCACACAGCCATATGCTCTCCTGACCATCAGGGAGGCTTAGGCGTTACATCAAGATCAAAACTGTGTCATCTATGGTGTTTCAGGGTCCCTCTGGAGACCATGGCGGGGGGCGGGGTAGTCCAGCCTACTGGAAGTAGAGCCTACAAAATCTGGAATTTGGATATGACCTATCCAAAGCCTGAGGCTGTTAATAGTTTTCACAAGTGTTTGAAAAATTTAAATACAAGTTCAAAAGCTTTCCTCATTTTCCCTAACTGATTATTTAGAAGCATCTCAGGTTTGGGACTGAATTTTTATCTTATTGAAGTATACTTGACTTACAATATTGTATTAGTTTCAGGTATGTACAGCAGAATGATTCAGTTTTATATGTATTTTTTCCAGATTATTTTCCATTATAGGTTATTACAAGATGCTGAATATATTCCCTGTCGTTTTCAGTAAATGCTTGTTGCTGATCTATTTTTTGTGTAGCAGGTTGTATCTGTTCCTCTCATACTCCTGATTTATTCCTCTCCCTTTCCTTTCCCCTCTGGTAACCATTAGTTTGTTTTCTATGTCTGGTGTGAGTCTCCTTCTGGTTTATAAAGGTGTAGTTTGTATGTAGATTCATTTATATTATTTTTTTAGATACCACATTTGTGGTAACATAAAATGTCTTGCTCTGTCTGACTTACTTCACTAAGTATAGTATTTTCTATGTCCATCCATGTTGCTGCAGATGGCAATATTGCATTCTTTTTTATGACTGAGTACTGTCCCATTATGGGGCTTCTCAGGTGGCTCAGTGGTAAAGAGTTTGCCTGCAACACAGGAGATGTGGGTTAATCCCTTCATTGGGAAGATACCCTGGAGAAGGGAATGACAACCCATTCCAATATTCTTGTCTGGGAAATCCCACGGACAGAGGAGTCTGGCAGGCTATAGTCCATGGGGTCACAAAAGAGTCGGATATGACTTAAGCCACTGAGCACGTATGTGCTAGCCCATTATATATATTATTGTCTGTTTCCTCCAATGGTACGTGAGCTCCAAGAGGGCAGAGGTCATGAGTTGTCTCCTTTTGCTGGGTTCCCAGTGCCAAAAAACAGTGCCTTGCATACAGCTGGCACTCAGTAAATATTTGCTAGATGTATGAGTGAGAGGTGGAAGGGAATTTGCCAGTATTCCCCATGCTCTAAAGTAAAACGGCTCCTCTAGAGAAGGCATGTGAACAATGGGGAGAGCTCGGTCACTTGACTCTCCTTACTGACCAAGGAAGAGACCAGACAACATCTTGATACTCCATTTCTAAATGACAAAGGTGGGACTTCCCTGGTGGTTCAGTGGCTAAGACTCTGTGCTCCCAATGTAAGAAGCCCAAGTTCAATCCCTGGTCAGGGAACTAGATCCCACAGGCCTCAACTAAGAGCCTCCATGCTGCAACTAAAGATCCTAAGTGCCACAACTACACTTGGTGCAGCCAAATAAATACATATCTTAAGAATAGATGACAAAGGCCTTCAGGGGTTAGCTAGAGACTAGGAGTGGTGATTTGATCTTTGTATCATCAAAGCCCTCACCACCTCTAAAACCTTCCTCTTGTGTCTCTCCACCTCGGAATAAATGTCAGTGAGAGTCTGGAGCACATTTCCTGGGAGATGGTACTGCTGATGCCCTTCCCTCGAGACATTCCCCAAAAGTGGCCTTTGTCCCATGTGCTATTCCAAAGTCAGCAGCTCTGATAAGAGACTGTGTTGTAGAGATCAGACATTTGTAGTGTGTGCAATACTGAAAATGTGGGAACAGGCTCTTCATGTAGTTGTTGATTGTGATGACTTTTTCATTATGTAATACAGACCAAGGACTGCCTGCAATATTCCTTATTAGGCCTTTCTTGTTCAGTGTGGCTACACAGCCTGAGGGGCATCCCCCACCTACACCTGGGTGTGGAAGGAAAACATTCAGACACCTCACAACATGTAACAGACTTGGGACAAACATGGTTCATAGAATAAAGATATAAAGGCAACTTCATGAGGTGAGCGTGGCCAAGCTCTTAGCTGTGGTTTGGGACTCAGAGCCAAATGCCAGCTGTGGCCCCCCTACTGTTCCATGCAAACTGGTCTCTGGGAGTCTGTAGCCTGCTCCCTCTGCTCTCTGGAGCTTCTGGGACCATCCTGGAGTTTCCTGAAGGATGGGCATCTGGTGCTGACATTTCAGGCATCACCTTTAGAGTCAAACTGATCTCAAAGCTTAATTAATCCCAGTTCAGTTTCACCATGTGGTGGCTTTGGAGCCTTAGGCAAGCTCTTTCAACTGTTTCAGGCTCAGCCTTTCTTCATATATGAAAATTGGACTAGGGATCTTCTAATTAAATATGCCAGGATAACATAGGCCTTTACTTATTTACATTTCCTGCTGAAATCCCACTAAAATGAGAGTAAGAGAATAAAAAGATAGGAATGAGTAAGGACAAAAAAATGAGCAAGGTGACAGCAAAGAAGAGATGGCAGGCAAATGCTGGAAGCTGTAAACATCTGACAAAGAGAAGTCACCTGCTTGAACTGCATCTTAGTTCTGCCAATAGCCTTCTTGAGAGAAGCAAGCAGGAAGCAACCTGCCTCAGTTTTACAAGTTTCCCTGTAAAGGCCCTGGGACTGCAGAGTCCTGGCACCCAGAAGGTGAGAGAGTGGGGAGGGCTGAAAGGGGGACTTTTTGCTCACTTTAAGGGATTATTTAAGGATGTGCTCCACAAAAACAATAGAGTAAACCAATAAAGGAGATGACAAAGGATCTAGGAAACAAGGGGTTCATCCCAGGGGAAAGTAAATGTATCATAGAAAGTGAAGCCCAACCACGAAAGGGTTTAGCCCTCCTTGTCTTCAGTGAAGTCAGTAAGTAATGTCTAAAACTGAAAACTCCAGGGAGAGGAGCTACTAGTAGTGGGCACAGGGCTCTAGGTGATAAACAGCAAAAGAATTAAACATGGCTGACTCTGGGAGGTGAGGCTTAGCAGCCAAGAGACCTGGTAGGGCCAGGAATGCTGCTCTCTTTAGAGGCCTTGTAGTGCTACTGGAATGTTTAAAATTATGTATGTGCACAGAGATTGCTTTGAGTTGTCCTTGCTGTTGTTTAGTTGCTGAGTCGTGTCCAACTCTTTTGTAATCCCATGGACTGTAGCGCACCAGGCTTCTCTGTCCACGGGATTCTCCAGGCAAGAATACTGGAGTGAGTTGTCNGGCCTTGTAGTGCTACTGGAATGTTTAAAATTATGTATGTGCACAGAGATTGCTTTGAGTTGTCCTTGCTGTTGTTTAGTTGCTGAGTCGTGTCCAACTCTTTTGTAATCCCATGGACTGTAGCGCACCAGGCTTCTCTGTCCACGGGATTCTCCAGGCAAGAATACTGGAGTGAGTTGTCATTTCCTTCTCCAGGGGATCTTCCCGACCCAGAGATCTAACCTATGTCTCCTGTGCAGGAGGCATCTCTGGCATTGCAGGCAGATTCTTTACCACTAAGCCACCAGGATAAAATATTTTAAAATTTTAATAAGGTGATAATAATAATCACTACAACCTTAGGAAGCATCACTACAAACAAAGCTAGAGGAGGTGATAGAATTCCAGCTGAGGTATTTCACATCCTAAAAGATGATGCTGTTAAAGTGCTGCACTCAATGTGCCAGCAAATTTAGAAAACTCAGCAGTGGCCTCAGGACTGGAAAAGGTTCATTCCAATCCCAAAGAAAGACAGTGCCAAAGAACTTCATCCCAATGTCAATAAATGTTCAAACTATTGCACAATTGCACTCAATTCACATACTAGCAAAGTAATACCCCAAATTCTCCAAGCTAGGCTTCAACAGTATGGGAACTGTGAACTCCCAGATGTTCAAGCTGGATTTAGAAAAGGCAGAGGAATGATAGATCAAATTGCCAACATTTGTTGGATCATCAAAAAAGCAAGAGAATTCCAGAAAATTATCTACTTCTGCTTTATTGATTGTGCTAAAGCCTTTGACTATGTGGATCACAACAAACTGTGGAAACCTCTTCAAGAGATGGAAATACAAGACCACATTACCTGTCATCTGTGAAACCTGTATGCAGATCAAGAAGCAACAATTAGAACCAGACATGGAACAATGGACTGGTTCAAAATTGAGAAAGGAGTACATCAAGGTTGTATATTGTCACCCTGCTTATTTAACTTATATTCAGAGTACATCATGCAAAATGCTGGGCTGGAAGAAGCACAAGCTGGAATCAAGATTGCTGGGAGAAATATCAATAACCTTAGGTATGCAGATGACACCACCCTTATGGAAGAAAGTGAAGNGGTAGCAGACCCATTATTTTATTTTCCATATAATGGAGGACAGATACCAGCACCATTTTCAATGGAAATGAAGATAGAGTCCTGCTTCCATACCTGGGTTTTGTCTGGTCTGGAATACCTACACCCTTTTACACTGGTCTTATTTATCAAGTTGATTTTTTTTAAATGATAATTTCCCTGGTCATTTCTGATCATTCTTGGTTTGCTCTTAACTCATCAATATCAGTTCTGATATTTGCCAGGATTTTGTTAAACAACAGTTTCTCCTATATGTTTTATTTAAATATTTAAAATCAGATCAAAAATGAAATAAGAAATACATGTCCATTTTTTTATGTAATGAATTTGCTGCTTTATTTCTGCTTGGTTTTTAAAATCACATACAATGAATACATTTGTTAACACAGCCCCACTGTGCACTTAATTACCAGTAAGGAGTAGGTTGTTGCGAGTGGTTATATGTGCCCTTAGTGCTGTGTGCACCAAAAGCTTATTGAGGATCTAATAAGCTCTATTAGCTAGTAATAAGTTATATGGATTCATAAACACTTCAGGGATCTTTGGAGAATTTTGTTACTCCTTTCAGTATCTATTTAGCAACTACAGTGAAGAAGGAGATTGATGACATTTTTTTTACTGAGCTAATTCAGTTCACCTAGCCTAGGCAGTTAACTGTGTTTATTATTGCATGGGCTGTGGTGGTCTGAGCATAATATAAGAGCTGTTTTCTAAGAAAGATGAAGTTTATACTGTAAAAGTCCTTGCAACTCTAGGAAAAGCACTTTAACAATACACTCTAGCCAAGCCTATCCCTTTAAGAGGAATCCATTCTTTTGAAAAATATTTGTTGAGTGTTTATCATGTGTCTTAAAAGACAAACAAGATACCAGTCATTGTCTTCAAGGAGCTCAGTTTAACAATTAGTAGAGATAAAATGAATATATACAGAACCACAGTACAAAACAAAATGTGACAAAGAAGTACAGAATTTCAGGGGAGTCAGCAGGGTTTCATGGGTGGAGTGGATCCACTGAGGCACCTGGACACCAGTGGGTGTGTCACTCTATGGGGTGTAGGTGGGGCTTCCAAGCAAAGGCATAGCCAGGGGAGCCGGGACTGCCCAAAGCCTGCGATGCTTCGGAGTGCAAACATGCTGCCGGCGCACTGGCAGCCCATGAATACTGAGCTGGAGAGTTTTCAACACTTAATAAATTAGGCAGGAAGTTACTGAGAGTGTCCCACAGGGATGGCTCCCCAAGAGAGCTATGCCTTGGTTAGGTTCATCTCACAGTAGCAGCTGGAGTATCTCACAGCAGCTGGGTCAGCATGAAAGTGACCCTGCTAAAGACAGACAGAACATTGTTGCCTATGCCTAGGTGATAGGTCATGACACTGGCACCGGGCGATGGACTGCAGTGGGGAAGGAAGAGGAAATGGACTTTAGTGGCTGCAAGAGTAGAATCCACGGGGGTGACTCAGATACTGGAGCCAGAGCCACCATGAGGATTCGGAAAGAGCTGCACAGTGAGTCAGGAGGGCCAGCGCCCATGTCCACCTGGCCTGGTGATCCTGGGAAATTGATCTNGGGAAGGAAGAGGAAATGGACTTTAGTGGCTGCAAGAGTAGAATCCACGGGGGTGACTCAGATACTGGAGCCAGAGCCACCATGAGGATTCGGAAAGAGCTGCACAGTGAGTCAGGAGGGCCAGCGCCCATGTCCACCTGGCCTGGTGATCCTGGGAAATTGATCTCACCCTGGCTAGATTTCAGTTCTCTTATCTTTTTCATAACCTAACTTAGCATCGTGTGTAGGAAAAAACACTCTGAAACTGCATGGACTTTGAGAATCCCCAGTTGCATTCTCTGATGGAGAGTTGAGCTCCACTCTCTGCTTTCACTCTCCACCTTCTTGCTCTCTGCCTTTTGTCTTAGAACGGCCCCTGGAAGCTACAGAGGCAAAACTAGCAAGAGGCCTGCAGGAAGAAGAGCTAAGTTGATGGATAAGAACTGCCTTCCCCTCATCATCTTTTCTCCATGCCTGGTTCCTCCCCGCTTAGAGACCAGCCATGCATGGTGTGGGCATGTAAGCAGCAGGTGGGACACTCTGCTCCAGGGAGGAGCCAGAAGGTTTCAGTGTCCTCCCATATCATTCAGAGTCTGAGAGATGGGGAAAATTCTGGAACTGAATCAGAACTGAAGTCAGCTTCAGGACTCTAGGATTTAGAGTGGGCCCAGGCCTCCACAGAGAAGTGAGAACCAGCTTAGTCTCCTGATGGTATCCTGGGCTGTAGAGAGGTGGTGCATGGCTTCCCCCCTCTCCTACCCCTACCCCATTCCACCACCCCTCTACAGACACTAGCATAGGGGGTTCAAACCAGTCAGGGGTAATGACACAGGAAGTTGCCATAGTTTGAAGCACCAATATCCCCCAATTCTTGAGTCCTGCCACACTGAGGCAACGGTTAGACACATTGAGAAACTGAAGCAGAACCACTATGGGCTCTCAGCTCCTCCAGAAATTTCCCAATCCCCCAAATGAATCAAAGGAAGCAACATGAGTCCTTAAAAACCTGAGTTTACACCCAGCAGTGGACTTAGCACTGAGGGGTGATGACTGAAAGGGAAGACTCTTGACTGCTAGCTACCAGGCCAGATGAACTCAGACTTCAGATTCCAGTCAAATGCAGATCTCAGTGTGTTCTTCATCTTAGGAAGGGAGAAAATAAGGTTCAAAAATCTCTTAGTGCTACACCATCCCAACAAATAAAGTATTTGCAGGATACTAATTGCTCCAAAACTTTGGCCACCTGATGCAAAGAGCTGACTCATTGGAAAAGACTGATGCTAGGAAAGACTGAAGGCAGGAGGAAAAGGGGACAATGGAAGACGAGATAGTTGGATAGCATCACTGACTCAATGGACATGAGTTTGAGCAAACTCTGGGAAATGGTGAAGGACAGGGAAACCTGGCACGCCACAGTCCATGGGATCGCAGAGAATTTTTAATCTCTTTTTTTAAAATTTATGTATTTTTGACTGCAGTGGGTCTTCGTGGCACACAGGCTCTTCATTGCTGCGTGTGGGCATTCTCTAGTTGCAGAGGCTACCCTCTAGTTGTAGTGCATGGGCTTCTCTTGTTGGAGAGCATGAGCGCTAGGGCATGGGCTTCAGTAGTTGTGGCTCACGGGCTTAGTGGCCCCAGAGCATGTGGGATCTTAGTTCCCAAACCAGGGATCAAACCCATGTCCAACTAACCCATGTTAGTTTAAACTTATGTTCAAATAACCACATGGGGCTGGACACCAGCCCTAGAACATGAGATGCTAAAATCTCTGGGGAAAATTGAAACGTATATGAAGACTTCTCTGGCAGGAACTGAGTCTCCCTTTTTTTGGTGGATTTTGTACTTTCTGGTTAGGGTGATATGAAATCCCTCTAACTCAAGAATAGTTGGAAAAACAACATCAACTCTTTTTGTTTTTGCATTTTTTAATTGGGATATAATAGCTTTACAATGTTGTATTACTTTCTGCCATACAACGGAGTGAGTCAGCTCTGCGTGTGTGTATATATATATATATATCCCCTCCCTCTTGGGACTCCTTCCCACTGCCTGCCTCTGTAGGTCATCACAGAGCACTGAGCTGAGCTCCCTGTGCTTGGTAACAGGTTCTCTCTAGCTGTCTGTTTTACACATGGTAATGTATATATGTCAGTCTTAATCTCCCAATTTGTCCCACCCTCCCCTTCTGCATCAGTGTCCACATGTCCTCGGTGGCAACGTTAGTTGATACAGCCTCTATGAAAAACAGTATGGAGGTTCCTTAAAAAACTAAAATCAGAACTACCATATGACCCAGCAATCCCACTACTGGGCATATACCCTGAGGAAATCATAATGCAAAAACACACATGTACCCCACTGTTCATCGCAACATCAACTCTTGATTCCAACCTGCAAAAGAAGACAGAGCACTCTGGGAAGAGAAGGTGTTAGTTACCAGAGATTCAGTATCAGGAATGCTACCCTTCCCAAGGATTCCAGAATGCCTTCAGCATTTTATTTACCCTTTCATGTGTTCTTTCATTCATTCATGAAATGAATCCAGTTCATTCATTTCATGTGTTCTTTTTGTCTCTTTAACATAGATGATTGCAAGTTCAAGTACTTGAAAATGATGTAGGCTTAGCTCAAGGAACTAGTCATTCATCAAACAAAACAGATGGAAGGTGGAGCTACAGGGAAGTAAAAAACAGATGTAGTTTGAAGCAAAGCAGTGAGGTGGGGTGCAGCCCCAGTGGAAAAGAAAACAGGAGCAACTAAATGGCTGATCTTGTTCCCAGCTCCTCCTCTAAGGTAAAGGAAGAAGAATTTTTCCTTGTTTTACCCACTGGAAATGAGAAAGCTGGTGGCTGACTAAATCATTAAAATGGAGAGAGAAACACCTGACAGGGTAGATATGGAGGCAGAGAGTAGGGGATTGCTAAAGAAAAGTTTCATTAGATTGGAATATGAGGTCATGAGTGGACTGAGAATTTCAGGTCCAAGTACAGCACCAGCTAAGTCTCCTGAAAATCACTTTAATCCCATGCCAGAAAAAAGGCCAATGCTTAATATTTTGCAAATCAAAAAACTAAGATTGTTAATTTTTCCCTGCAGTATTGATCTATCCATCCATCCATCTATCTATCCATCCATCCCTCCCTCTCTCTTCTTACACTAAAGACTCAACTCATGACATCTAAAAAATACTTAACACTTTCCATCTATATTGTCAACCTTTTCAATTTAGCTGTTTTTCTGGAAATAGGCAGCTTGGATATGTCATTTTAAATTTTTTAATGAAAAGAAATATTTTATAAAATCTAAAATGAAAAAAAAATTAACTCACTTGAAAAGTACTTAACAGAAGTTAACACTATGGCATTTCTTTCATTGACAGTTTGCAAACTTTTGGCTGAAAGCTTTTTTTTCTTCTTGATAATTACTCCTTTTCCAAATCTATTGTTTATGATTTTACTTCATCATAAATATCTCTGAGGAGATGTTAGAAAACTAACATATTGTACTTTCCTCTGAACATTTCTTGGCATACTTCACCTCCCAGAAATAAACAGTGACAGTCCCAACAAGTAACAAATACTTTAGCCTAAGGCCTTCCCAGTGGCCGTGTCTGAAAACCTTACCTTGGCTCCAAGATCAAGATCAAGATCAGTTGGCTTCGCTCTCAGTGCGCACAGCCTAGTCTTACCTCCCCTAGACCCTAGCCTGCCAGCTGATTTCTCTGAATTCACTCTTGCTTTCTGAAGTTTGTTTCTCATGTGTCATTCTCTATTTAAATCCCATTATTGGCCATATTACCTCTAGGATAAAGACATTAATCCTCACTGTGATCCCTAAGGCCTGATATGATTTGGCTCCTAACTACATTTCTGACCTAACTCTCCAGTAGAAATAAGATTTACGTAGCACTTCACTGGTGGTCCAGTGGTTAAGACTCCAAGGCTTTCACAGTGGGTGTGGGTTCAATCCCTGATTGGGTAACCAAGATCCCACATGCCATGTGGCTGAAAAAGAAAAAAAGAAAGATTTGAGTGATAAATATGAACTATTTATATGATTTTAAATTTTAGTAGCCATGTTAAAAAACACAAACCAATGAAATTAAATTTATTAATATATTCTATTTAATCCCAAACCGTATAAACTATTATCATTTCTACTTATAATCAGTATTTTAAATAATTATCTGTGAATAGAGATAGTTTTACTTCTTCCTTCCAATCTGGAGGGTTTTATTTCATTTTTCTTGCTATATTGCACTAGCTAGATATCTCAGAGAATAGTATCCCACTCCAGTTCTCTTGCCTGGAAAATCCCATGGACGGAGGAGCCTGGTAGGCTGCCGTCCATGAGGTCGCTAAGGGTCACACATGACTGAGCGACTTCCCTTTCACTTTTCACTTTCGCGCACTGGAGAAGGAAATGGCAACCCACTCCAGTGTTCTTGCCTGGAGAATCCCAGGGACGGGGGAGCCTGGTGGGCTGCCGTCTATGGGGTCGCACAGAATCGGACACAACTAAAGCGACTTAGCAGCAGCAGGAGATACCTCAGAATAGACTTCCTTGTTTTTTTTCCTGATCTTAAGAGGAAAGCATTCATATTACTGTTATTTTAAATGTGTTTTTTACTGATGCCCTTTACCAGGTTGGAGAAGTTCCCTTCTCCCTCCCTTCCAAGTTTGCTGACAGTCTGAAAAATCAGGACTGGATGTTGAATTTTGTCAAATGCTTTTTCTACATCTACTGAAATGACCGTGTAGTTTTTCTTCTTTACTATTATGATGAATTACATTGAATTTTGAATGTTGAACTAGTCTTGTATTCTTGGAAAACACCCACTTGGTTATGAAGTATTTTCCCTTTTATATATTGTTGGATTTAATTGGCTAAAATGTTGAAAAAAATTGCATCTATATTCATGTAGGATATTGGTCTGCAGTTTTCTTATAATATCTTTGCCTGGTTTGGGGATAGATAATGCTGGCTTCATGGAAAAAGTCAGACAAACACTCCCTCTTCTTCAGTTTTCTGAAAGTCTGTGTATAATTAGTATTTCTTCCTTAAAGACTTGGTAGAATCACTGCTAAAGGCATCTGGGCCTGGTGTTTTCTTTATGAGAGAAGTAAATAAGTTAACACATGTGAAGTAATTAGAACTGTGCTTGGCTTATAGGAAGTGCTCAATAAATGCTAGCTGTTATTTTTTTAATTCATCATATTTTCAATTAAAATAATGAATGTTTAGTACAGAACTTAGAAAATATTTTTAAATTTTAAGGAAGAAAAAGTCATAGTAATCCTACTAGTCAAAGATCACTAGTATTAACATTTTAGTGCATTCTTCAGTGCTTTCTGCAGATAATTTATGTTTGTTTATATTGCTCTGTTCATTCTTTATTCACTTAACATTCAATTATTAACATTTCCTAAGTCAATTCCTAAGCCATAAAATTAAAAGATGCTTGCTCCTTGGAAGAAAAGCTGTGACCACCCTAGACAGCATATTCAAAAGCAGACATTACTTTGCCAACAAAGGTCCATCTAGTCAAAGCTATGGTTTTTCCAGTAGTCATGTATGGATGTGAGAGTTGGACTGTAAAGAAAGCTGAGTGCTGAAGAACTGATGCTTTTGAACTGTAGTGTTGGAGAAGACTCTTGAGTCCCTTGGACTACAAGGAGATCAAGCTGTCGGACCTAAGGGAAATCAGTCCTGAATATTCATTGGAAGCACTGATGCTGGAGCTAAAGCTCCAATACTTTGGCCTCCTGATGTGCAGAACTGACTCACTGGAAAAGATCCTGATGCTGGGAAAGACTGAAGGCAGGAGGAGAAGGGGACGACAGAGGATGAGATGGTTGGATGGCATCGCCGACTCAATGGACATGAGTTTGAGTAACCTCCAGGAGTTGGTGATGGACAGGGAAGCCTGGAGTGCTGCAGTCCATGGGGTCACAAAGAGTCGGACATGACTGAGCAACTGAACTGAAAGTCAATAGATGTTCTTAATAAATATAATTTCAAAGGCTATAATATTACATGGTCATAACTCATTTAACCATAATTTTGTATTTTAGAATTGTTTTACTTTTCCTGCACCAGAGATCAAGCATTTCTTTCCTTCACTTCCATATATATTTACATAAACACACATAGAAACCTTTAGAACATCCCCTCCAGTCCTTCCCTCTATGGTGTGCAGATGACATACACTGATAACAGTGCATGTTCATTGTGTGATTATTATATGCCAGGCACTGCAGTAAGGACTTTATATATCTTAAGAGTAGGTTCCATTATTATTATCCCTGTTTTACCGATGAGGAAATGAAAGCACCAGGATGTCTAGCAACTTGACCAAGGTCACCCAGCGAGGGATTGACAGACAAGAAAGTCTGTCAGGTTTCACAGCCCACGTGATTAACTACTCAGCAGTAGTGCCTCTCAGCTTATACTTTCAGACTTTCTATATGAATTCCATCCTACACCTGATTTGCTGATCCTAAGACTTTGAGTTCTCACCCAGCTCACTTGCCCCAAATGTGTGTTTTCCACCTGGCTTTGGGGTGCATTCCTTCCTATTCCTTTACTTATTACCCATTTCTTGCTCTTGTAGTTATTTACAGTTTCACTGCCAGCTCCTCTAATCAGCCAGCTAGAACTTATCATCCCAACCAGAAATTGGGACATATTATCTGATAAAAGGATTCTCTTTCCTACTTTGTAAATTTGTTTCCACAAAAATAATGATAGAGTTTAAGTAAATCATTATATATCCAACTAAGAGACTTTATTGAAAACAATTAAAAATGGAGGCTGCTCTAGAAAATGAAAGATATGCCAATAAAAAATGGCAGGTTGTAACCACTGATAAAAAATAGGTTGTCTAGAATCCTAAAATGGACATAAATAAAAGTATTTTCATTTCTTAATTGTTAACCCTCACAAAAGGTATTATTTCTGCCTTTGTCTAGAAGGTTTATATTTGTGTTGACAACTGGCAGTATGGTTTGTGTAGCTTTTTCATGGCTATCGTATAGGAAATTCTGATGAAAAGACTTTATTACCAAGAAGGCTGTGTGTGTGTTCTGCTAAATTTCTGAATCTTTCAGTAACTGTGTGTATGTGTGTGTGTTTTTGTCACGTCTTTGTTTAACCAAACAGGCTACACTCTGGGGCAGCTCAGTTGAGTCCTTCCTGGTGGTGGTCTCTAGTTAATTCTCCAAAGTTACTTCCCAGGTGGGAAATGACGTTAGAATCCTCAAACAAGAAGCTTCTGGGTCCAGGGACTTTCCCACTTCCTTATCTGTCCTCAGGTACCCCTTGCTTTATCTTATCCGTCTTGGATCTGCCAAGAGCCAGGCATCCCACTATATGCAGTTGAGATGGACAAGAACAGTCCTCGCCTCCCAGGCTCAACGTAAATTTAAAGTAGCCAGCGTCCTCTTCCAAGTTCTGGGTTTTGTTGTTGTTGTTTTGTTGTTTCTCTGTCGGTTCCCCCTAACGATGGGCAGTTTAGGCTCATATGGGTTCCTTTAAGTGCAGCCATCAATCACAAAAGACAGTGAGTGCCGGCAGACCTGACTGCAGTCTGTCACCAATTTTGGAAAGAAAACCAATTTCGTGAACTACGCAAAGTAAATGGGTCTAAAACTTTATTTAAATTTGCCCCTGCAAGCACCCGTTAGCCCTTGCCTGGAAAGTTTTAGTAGCGGTAACAAGAGCTCGCCTAACTTCTCAGTTGCCCTACGGCTAACTTTCAGTTCTACTTAGGCTCGAATGAGAATCTAAAGAAAAACTACCACCCGGAGACCAAGAGAAAAACTGGAGGATGCGGGCATCGATCCCGCTACCTCTCGCATGCTAAGCGAGCGCTCTACCATTTGAGCTAATCCCCCACCGCTGGCCACGGCTGGTTATCTCTTCCTCTAGAGAGAGATCNTGCAACTGAACAACAACAAATGTAAGATGGCAAAAAAGTAAATGGCTGATTCATGAGCCCCCCTACTCTTAGAGCCTGGAGGCCAGGGTTAGGTAGTGAGCCACTGAAGTGGGCAGTTCATTTAACCCTTCATGAACTGGGATCACTGTTGAGGATCACAGTCAGCATGTCCTTTCTCTCCTTGACACTTCTTTGCTAAGATGCTTGTGGATTCATAATAATAGCAGGCGATTCCAGATGGCAACTCCACAAGATGCTTATGTGGCCCCTCCCCAGATGGAGAGTTGGTCCTTGTGCCTGTGTAGCTAAGGGGCATTCTGTAGAACTCACTCCCTCACTCACAGACATCCATGCGCTTACATTTGCCATGCAGCACTGTAACTAAACTAGCCCTATGTAGGAAACCTTGGCCGGAACACCTCCAGGAATTTAATTCCACATCTGATTGGGATTCTAATTCATGACCTATTTCATCAAAACCACTCTTGTACTGGCTCTGTGGGAAAGCTGGGGGGTGGAAGTAGAAAGTTTTCTGTGAGAAAGAAAAGTGAGGTCAAGGGGAGAAAAAGAAGATGAGTTTTGTGACTTGTAGTTTACTGTTCAACAGTAGGACTGCTGTTTTGCTTAAAGACCTCAGAAAGGAAAAGAAGTGGCTCCAAGTACTTAGAGGTGGGGCTGTTCATCTCATTGTTCCCTTCAGATGGAAAGTGACTCATGTGTTGAGGACAGTTCTGAGCACCTGCTGGTCACTGGGCTATTGGGTATTTTCCTGGGTCTTGTTGGGTGAGAGTTTATATACAGAAGTCTCATCACATTTGTCTCTGTGTATCAACATATACAAACTCATATAAAACCATCTTAAACTTGTTAAATACTTGACTTTTGGGAGTTCTTTCAACTATTTTACTTGGTCTTGCAACAATTTGGAAGGTAAACAGAGAAGATATGAAAACAGAATCATAGAGAGATTAGCCATCTCATTCTTATCTCACTTGGTCACAGGGCTAGTTTGTGAGTGCTTAGTTAGAACCAGGTTCTTAAATTTCAAACCGGGGCCCTTTGTACTTAATTATACTGATTAAAAAAAAATTCCAGTAACACATGAGTTAAGAGTTTTAATTATGTCAGAACTGTCAGAGCTGTAACACCAGTTCTCACTTACAATGTATATTTAACTTTAATTAACTGTAATTGGGGGGTAGAATAAGAAACAAAGAAAAAAGGAAATGGCATTTCATGGAATATTATGTAAAAACATAAGATCTTGAAAAATCCAACCTTACATTAAGAACTAGGGAAGATCTGGAAAAAATAAACACTTCCTGCTCACTGTTTTAGAAATAGCATATGGCTTCTACCACCTGATGAATGTAAGAATCAAATAAATGCAGAGATGACCTCGGAGCATAGATGTTCAACGTGACAGTATTTCTGATTACTGTCACGGCTGAAAATGGGATAAGTGATATGCCTTTAAATTTAAACTATAGAATTTAGAATTCTGTCCTTTACCTCATGTGTTTCTTTTTCTTAGTGTGGCTAATCTAAGCCTGTTGGACAAAAATTACTTTAACTTAAAATTGTCAGACACATTGTTTGGGGCTGTTTTGTGCCCAGAATGATTTTTTTGGGATCATTTACAACGTTTCACAGGGCTGAAGTTCTGTCTTTGTTTTTATGCCCATCTAAAAGTACGCAGAAAACTTCTTTCTTCCTGGTTTGTTAGTTTTCAGTAAATGATGACTTGTAATCTTTCAAAACTATACTTTAATATGGTTTGTCTTTACCTAGTAATTTCTTCCTGCCTCTTGAAATATTTCTGTGGCCATATTGTATATGACAGGAAAAATCTCTACACACACAAGAAATCCCTCCTAAATTCTCATGTATGTTTTGCTGAGGATATTTAAAGGCAGATGTTAATACTGCATTTAGTTAAATAGATGAAAAGTGGCTTTGGTTTCAGAATGCAACTTTAGTCTATGAGGACTGAGGTCTGGCTCATACAAAGGGAAGGCTCAAAAAGCCTGTCCAATGCCACTGTCTTACCTCAGGCAAGGAGCATAAAACAACTCTTCAGGCCTTTATTCATCAAAATGGAATGTGTGTTTCCATTAGGAATTCTACTCAAAGAATGACTCTGCATACTGAGAAAATTATGTAGCAGTCATCTTTCCTTAACCTAAAGATAAAATACAAATGTGAAAAAGTTCACAGCATTTCATGTCCCCTCTCCTCCCTCAGCAAGACCACCTGGAGACATGGCTGAACCAAGAGGAGGTACTGCGGGACCCTCAGTGGGCTCACTATTAAGAGTCTGTACAATAACTTCGAGGTTCTTCTCTGATTAGCTGTGTTTTCTCATTTGCATTTGTGGGCTGGAGAACAACTGGAAAGTCCATATCTGAAAATAAACAAAGAAAACCAATAAGCACCCTCTTAGCATGTTATGTTTCCTTTAATGGGGGCAAGTGGTAGATATTTTTGTTGAAGTGATGATTGGCAAGCCAATTCAATTCCTAAAATATTGAGGATCCTACCTTTTAAAGGCCTTCAAAAGGGAGGATTTATTGTCTTTATTCTTCATTTAAGTTCTTTCAGTTATAACATTTTAAAGCCAAAGCACTAAACACAACTTTCACCTCAAGGCAATTTTCTAAAACCATAAACTTAAGCTTTAGTTACCATTTTGTGAATATGAGGACAGGGCCACCACCCATGTCATATAGACTACGTGTTAAGTCTGCATGAAAAGTACCTCCTAGAGTTGTGCAGTGGACAATTGCAAATATGGCCCTGGTTGGGAGAGAGGTCAAAACCCAGAGCTTGCTTAGGTGAGCTGTCTAATAGAAGTTGTCCACAAAAGTAAAAGTGAAGTATTACTTGCTCAGTTGTATCTGACTCTGCAACTCCACAGACTGTAGCTCACCAGGCTCCTCTGTCCATGGGAATTTCCAGGCAAGAATACAGGAGTGCGTTGCCATTTCCTACTCCAGGGTATCTTTCCAACCCAGGGATCAAATCTAGGTCTCTTGCATTGGCAAGTGGATTCTTTACTTTCTGGGCCAACAGAGAAGCCACAAGTCCACAGTACTAGCAGTACCCTGGATGATTATGTGGTGTCTAAATCACCATACTCCTAAATCTGCAAGGAAATGTGCTGGTCTTGAGTTTTTGTGAAGCAGGGAAGAGCCTTTTAAAAAATGTTTATTGGCAAGTCAATGAGCACACAATTTGGCAGGCCAAATTTATAATACCTATGTGTTCCAAGAAACCTCAAGCTGAAAATTTAGTTTAAGATGGTCCAGTGCAAAAGCACTGAGCAGAAGTGGATGACCCCAACCTTCAACCCAAGCCTTAAAGAATCCCCCATAAATTGCAAGACATAAACTCATAGTTAAAACAGGTAGGAGAGATAAGGAGAAAGAGAAGGAGAGAGACTGAGAAAAGGGGTGAGAGTGAGTGGAAGTTAGAAACAGAAACAGTGAACACTGGGTAAGAGCCAGTAGAAACAACAAAAGGCTAAATCAGACCCCCAAAGGCTTCAAATACTGCAATGACACTTCAAACTCTTACAGTCTCTTACAGTGTTGTATGTCAAGTAAACTGAGATTTGAAAAGGAAAATGATCAAACGTGATTTAAGATAAGAGTTACCTCTGAAGAGGGAACAGCAAGCAAAGAACTTACAGGTAACAGCAATAATCAGGTCATAATATTTGCTCGTATATGCTGGATAAGTAGAAACAATAACCGATAAAATAAGTGAATTACCCCCCAAATCTCTACCAGTAACTAAGAGTTGGGGGGCTTGAAATGAGACTGTGTAATTCAAAGCCCTTTCCTATCTTAGCCACTAACAGTGTACTGTTCTCGAAGTAGTTGGCATAAAAGCTGATGATCAACTTTCCTGTTTTCCCACGCTTGTGAATATTGATGCTTTGTTGTATCCTCTGCTCCTTGCCTCATGGGTGAATTTGCAGGAAACAACGAACTTTCTCCTTTTCTGAAGAAAGGGTGTTTAGCTTCTTTCTGTAATCAACTCTTGGTATATCCCTCTCCTCTACTACAGATATTTTTTAATTGAAGTGAGATTCACATAACATAAAATGAACCATTTTAATGTGAACAAGTTAGTACATTCATAATATATTAAATATATAATTCACTGGTTCTATCTAGTTGCAAAACAGTTCCCCCAAAGGAAACCAAGTACATATTAGGCAGTTGTTACCTGTTCCTCCTCTCCTCCTCTCCCCCAGCCCCCAACCCAGGCCCTGGCAACCACCAATATGCTTTCTGCCTCTATGAATTTACCTATCTGGATATTTCATGTAGATGGGGTTATACTGTATTTGTCATTTTGCATCTGGCTTCTTTCATTTAGCATAATGTTTCCAGGTTCATTCATCCTATAGTATTTTTTAGTACTTCATTCCTTTTTAAGGTTGAATAATATTTTACCTCCAGGTTCAATCCCTGGGTTGGGAAGATCCCCTGGAAAAGTGGATGGCTACCCACTCCAGTATTCTTGCCTGGAGAATTCCCTGGACAGAGGAGCCTGGTGGGCTACAGTTCATGGGGTTGCAAAGAGTCGGACATGACTGAGTGACTGATACCACCTTTTTGCTTTTCTTCCCTATAACCTCCTTTCTCTCAACTCCTTCTCCTCTCTTCCTAGTTAAATCCTATGTCTCTTGCTCTTGTCTAGCAAACTTTTCAGGATTCCAGCTGTTTTCTGCTTATCACATTTTGCTTTGATGGTATGAGCCCTTGTCTGGATGTAGCCCAGTTTGGGGTTATTTGCAAATATGATCTCTGCATAACTTCTACTTCATTCTATTTCTTGATAAAAACTATGCAATAGAACAGCCTAATAAGACTATCCCCACCTTGCCCAGCATCTAGAGCTCCATTTACCCTCTTGTCCACAGGATACAGAGAGATCGTGTGCCAAATGCTGTGCCAGTATCAAGATTCCTCCCTTCTGGGACTTCCTTGGTGGTCCAGTAGCTAAGAATCCACCTTCCATTGCAGGGGATGTGGGAAACTGATTCCACATGCCTGGGGGCAACTAAGCCTGTGTGCTGCAACTGCAAGACCCACAGCCAAATAAATAAACAGATTTTTTAAATAAAATACTTTAAAAAAAGGATTCTTCTCTTCTAGGATTCTCCATCCCCATTATCTCCTACCCCTTAACTCCTCCTCCTTAAAGTTTTCAGCTTTAAGTGTCACTCCCATGGACGGAGGAGCCTGGTAGGTTACAGTCCATGGGGTCACAAAAAGTCAGACACGACTGAGCGACTTCACTTTCCTTTCACTTTCTCCTTTGGGAAGCGGTCCTCACCTGCATCCGGGTCAGGCCCCCTAGTGTTCACTGTCACAGCCCCCGTGCTTCTCCTCTGGCACACTTACTGCACCTCTAAGTTAACGAGCTTGTTGTGTGATTATTTCTTTACTATTTGTCTTCCCATCTCCTCTGCTAGACTGTCAGGTCTAAGACCGCAGGGACGGCATCTTTCTTTGCTCTGCTGCTGCTGCTGCTGCTAAGTCGCTTCTAGCCCCTAGCAAAAAGTGCTCAGTAAATGTTTGTGCTTGAAAGACTATCTTGATAAATCTGTCAAGTAAATTTGTTCACTGAAGCTTAGCAGGCAAAGTTTGAAGAAGGCTTGGGTCCACTTTGAACTGCTTCTAGGTCAGTATTCTGAGCTGACTCACACGTCCTGCTCCCCAGGCCCGGGCCTCAGTGATGCTTACTTGATATTTTCATATAGAAAATGAAAATGTCAGCTGCTCAGTTGTGTCCTACTCTTTGCAACCCTGTGGACAATAGTCAGCCAGGCTCCTCTGTTCGTGGGATTCTCCAGGCAAGAATTGGAGTGGATAGCTATTCCCTCTCCAGGGGATCTTCCTGACCCAAGGATAGAACCTGTGTCTTCCTCATGGCAGGCAGAATCTTTATCAGCAAAGGGCTTTGGACTAGTTACCACAGTTATTTTCCATAAATTATTTTTAGAAATTAGATCCTTTGGATTGGGGGATAGTTAGGAAGGGGATTGAGTGGGATTGGTAAAAAGACGAAGGATGAATTTAATCTCTTCCTTGGTGCCCTTTCACTGGGCAGTAAAGTGCAATGAATGCTGAATAGTAAATGTAATAAATGTCTCAATATCTTGGCTGAGGGTGAGTCTTATTACAAGCCATATGGCCTCTTCAGCTCAGTAGCTGAATTTATTTGGGCTTCATCCAAGTGACTGGAAGGAGCAGCTAAGCAGTCAACAGATTTTTCTCTGCACTGACTCTCACGTTTTTAGATCCAAGGTCAGCACACTATAACATCTTCTCCCTTAAATACTGTATTCCCCTGCCTTCAAAAAAAAAAATAGGGAAATTATGACTCCACAAGGAAGTTTCAATTGGTCATTTGCAGACCAGTGCTTGAAAAAACAAAAACTGAATTTATCTTTTGTATTTTTGGTTCTCTGTGCCAGGGCATTCAGTGAAGCTAGGTTTCCATTTATGCTCTTGTTTCTATACTGCCCTCCTCTTTTCCTTCCTTCCTCTCTCTCTCTGTCTCTGTCTCTCTCTCTGTCTCTGTTTCTCTCTCTCTCTCTCTCTCTCTCTCTCACACACACACACACACACACACACGTGTGCGCACATACACACACACAGGCCTAGGGAAAGGTGTTCTGTCCCAGGATGGTCTCTGCAGCCCTCTTGGCTGGTAGAATTTTGACTTCATTGTATCCTTCATCTAACAGAGGAGTATAGGGTCTAGATGAGTTTGTTTTACATATAGTGCTCAAAATTTCACAAAATAGAACTTCTTATTTGTGATATTCATTACCTTTATCTTTCAAGCTTTAAATTTTCCAAGACAAAAGGGAGGGATGGGCAACCTGCCAAGATACTGTCTCTCTTCTCTTTGCTCCTAGTTGATTAATAAGAATAATAGAATTCCCCTGTGTTCCTAGAAACCCACTGGGATTTTACTTTTATTTTGAGAAAGAGATGGGAATCAGTCTACAAGTTCTAAAGTTTGCAGAGACTATTGAAGATGCCACTGTTTTGAACTTCCTTCCTTTATTTCTTAAGGGTAGAAGTTGGGTTACACCCTTTTGCATGGATGAAACAGACACAATAACCCAAGTAAATCTCTGCTCTTTACTAGCAAATGCCACCCTGTACCACTACTCTTGACCAGAAACTGTGGGGCATGTTTTTGTGGTTTGTAGCAACTCTGTTTATCATTACTGCTAGCCATAATGGCATAGAAGTGACCTTAGAGATAACTCCTGTAACTCAGCATCCCAATTTAATTGCTGAAGAGACTTGAAGATCCACACCAGACATGGTGTCACATTCTATGAATGTGTCCATTGTGCTCTGGTCCTGGAAGGACTGGGTGATGGCGGGGCAACAGTGTTTCAAATGTGTTTTCAAACTTGGTCTGTAGAAAAATTCTTCCAAATTTTACATCTTATATATGAAATAAGTTGGATAGGAGTTTTCTTAAATTTGACAACATCCCTAAAAAGTTAGACATTATCAATAATGAGATATAAAATTGAAATTTTTCTAATCTACCAATAATATGAAACAAATTTTGAACAGACATGCTAGAGTGTTCTTGCCTGGAGAATCACAGTGACGGGGGAGCCTGGTGGGCTGCCATCTATGGGGTCACACAGAGTTGGACACGACTGAAGTGACTTAGCAGGAGCAGTAGCAGCTAGAGGAAAGGCAATTATTTTTCTATTGCCCCTACAGTAAATGATGTTAATGAAATTGCTATTAAACAAAGAGGCAATGAAAGAAGATGTACCCAGAAATTATGGCAGGGAGTATTATAAAGGTGTGCCAGGCAGTTAGTTAAACTATTGCTATTTTTCAGAATTTGTGACATTTAAAATGTTTAAGAGTTTTTAAGCCTTGCAATTTTTTGGTAATTTCTTTTTTTCATGATAGATATTCACTTTCAGATCTAATTTTGTATTTGTAATTCCATGTTTTTTTTTTTTTTCTCCAAAAGGACTGTACAGATTGTGTTAAGTTTCTGGCCCTCAAAAACCTAGAATAATTGTGCATTAAAATACTTCAGAATAGGATAGAGCTTTTCCTTTTGGTTAAGGCTTTAGTGACACAGTCAAATGGGTTCATGATTCACTTAGTCTGTAAGCTGACTTTTGCAATGGAACTGGTAGCTCTGGAGGGTCAGAACAGAGGACAGTGAGCGGCACATAAATTCATCACCAACAACTCTGTAGGAAGGAAACCTGGGTGGCATTTGGCACTGAGTATGTGTTTCTGTTCCAGAAGGGAAATCTACAGAGAAGATCTGCTGAAATGACTGGGTGGAGCTTTTGTCTAATTTAAAAAGGAAAGGCTCTATGGCTCTTTAGAGAAGAGTGGAACACTGGATTTGTGATATCTAGATTTAATTCACCCAGTTTTGGTTTCCATGCTATAAAGGAAAAGGTAAGGATGACACACTGTCTGACAATGACAGTGCTCTCCTGTGTCACTGCTCCCTTCTGTTCTCTGCCAGTGATGGACTGGGTTAATGGACATTATAGGAGATCCTAGTGACCCCTGACATGACCTAATGTCAGTTTTCAGAACTTTTCAGTTGTTCAGTCATGTCCGAATCTTTGCAACCCCATGGACTGTAGCACGCCAGTCTTCCCTGTCCATCACCAACTCCCGGAGCTTACTCAAACTCATGTCCGTTGATCCGGTGATGCCATCCAACCATCTC
Organism: Neotragus moschatus; assembly: GCA_006410615.1. Taxonomy (NCBI): domain Eukaryota; kingdom Metazoa; phylum Chordata; class Mammalia; order Artiodactyla; family Bovidae; genus Neotragus; species Neotragus moschatus. Next base: position 1,213,800 of record SJYA01002091.1, read on the forward strand.
ATCCTCTGTCATCCCCTTCTCCTGTCTTCAATCTTTAACAGCATCAGGGTCTTTTCCAATGAGTCACTTCTTTGCGTCAGGTGGCCACAAGTATTGGAGTTTCAGCTTCAACATCAGTCCTTCCAATGAATATTCAGGACTAATTTCCTTTAGGATGGACTGGTTGGATCTCCTTGCAGTCCAAGGGACTCTCAAAAGTCTTCTCCAACACCACAGTTCAAAAGTATAAATTCTTCAGTGCTCAGCTTTCTTTACGGTCCAACTCTCACATCCACACATGACTACTGGAAAAACCATAGCTTTGACTATATGGACCTTTGTCGGCAAAGTAATGTCTCTGCTTTTTAATATGCTGTCTAGATTGGTCATAGCTTTTCTTCCAAGGAGCAAGCATCTTTTAATTTCATGGCTTCAGTCACCATCTGCAGTGATTTTGGAGCCCCCAAAATAAAGTCTCTCAATGTTTCCATTGTTTCCCCATCTATTTGCCATAAAGTGATGGGACCAGATGCCAGATCTTCGTTTTCTGAATGTTGAGTTTTAAGTCAGCTTTGTCACTCTGCTCTTTCACTTTCATCAAGAGGCTATTTAGTTCCTCTTTGCTTGCCATTAGGGTAGTGTCATCTGCATATCTGAGGGTACTGATGTTTCTCCCAGCAATCTTGATTCCAGCTTGTGCTTCATCCAGCCCAGCATTTCATATGATCTACTCTGCATATAAGTTAAATAAGCAGCATGACAATATACAGCCTTGATGTACTCCTTTCTTGATTTGGAACCAGTCTGTTGTTCCATGTCCAGTTCTAACTGTTGCTTCTAGACCTCCATACAGGTTTCCCAGGAGGCAGGTCAGGTGGTCTAGTATTCCCATCTCTTTCAGAATTTTTCACAGTTTGTTGTGATTCACACAGTCAAAGGCTTTGGCATAGTCAATAAAACAGAAGTAGATGTTTTTCTGGAATTGTCTTGCCTTTTTGATGATCTAACAGATATTGGCAATTTGATCTCTGGTTCCTCTGCCTTTTCTAAATCCAGCTTGAATATCTGAAAGATCACGTATTGCTAAAGCCTGGCTTGGAGAATTTTGAGCTTGGAGTATTACTTTACTAGTGTGTGAGATGAGTACCATTGTGTGGTAGTTTGAGCATTCTTTTGCCTTGCCTTTCTTTGGGATTGGAATGAAAACTGACCTTTTCCAGTCCTGTGGCCACTGCTGAGTGTTCCAAATTTGCTGGCATATTGAGTGCAGCACTTTCACAGCATCATCTTTTACGATTTGCAATAGCTCAACTGGAATTTCATCACCTCTGCTACCTTTGTTCATAGTGATGCTTCCTAAGGCCCACTTGACTTCACATTCAAGGATCTCTGACTCTAGATGAGTGATCACACCATTGTGGTTATTTGGTTCATGAAGATCTTTTTTGTACAGTTCTTCTGTGTATTCTTGCCACCCTTTCTTAATATCTTCTACTTCTGTTAGGTCCATACCATTTCTGTCCTTTACTGTGCCCATCTTTGCATGAAATGTTCCTTTGGTATCTCTAATTTTCTTGAAGAAGTCTCTAGTCTTTCTCATTCTATTGTTTTCCTCTTTCTTTGCACTGATCACTGAAGAAGGCTTTCTTATCTCTCCTTGCTATTTTTTGGAATTCTGTGTTCTGATAGGTATATCTTTCCTTTTCTCCTTTGCCTTTAGCTTCCCTTCTTTTCTCAGCTATTTGTAAGGCCTCCTCAGACAACCATTTTGCCTTTTTGCATTTCTTTTTCTTAGGGATGGTCTTGATCATTGCCTCCTGTACAATGTCATGAACCTCTGTCCACAGTTCTTTAGGAATTCTGTCTGTCAGATCTAATCCCTTGAATCTATTTCTCACTTCCACATTATAATCATAAGGGATTTGATTTAGGACATATCTGAATGGTCCAGTGGTTTTCCCTACTTTCTTCAATTTAAGTCTGAATTTTGCAATAAGGAGTTCATGATCTGAGCCACAGTCAGCTCCCAGTCTTGTTTTTGCTGGCTGTATAGAACTTCTCCATCTTTGGCTACAAATAATATAATTAATCTGATTTCAGTATTGACCATCTGGTAATGTCCATGTGTAGAGTCTTCTCTTGTTTTTGTTGGAAGAGGGTATTTGCTTTGTCCAGTGCATTCTCTTGACAAAACTCTGTCAGCCTTTGCCCTGCTTTGTTTTGTACTCCAAGGCCAAATTTGCCTGTTACTCCAGGTATCTCTTAACTTCCTACTTTTTCATTCCAATCCCCTATGATGAAAAGCACATCTCTTTTGGGTGTTAGTTCTAGAAGGTCTTATAGGTCTTCTAGAACCATTCAACTTCAGCTTCTTCAGCCTTACTGGTCGGGGCATAGACTTGGATTACTGTGATATTTAATGGTTTGCCTTGGAAACGAACAGAGATCATTCTGTCATTTTTGATACAGCATCCAAGTACTGCATTTCTGACTCTTTTGTTGACTATGAGGGCTACTCCATTTCTTCTAAGGGATTCTTACCCAAAGTAGTAGATATATAATGGTCATCTGAGTTAAATTCACCCATTCCAGTCCATTTTAGTCCGCTGATTCCTAAAATGTCAATGTTTACTCTTGCCGTCTCCTGTTTGACCACTTCCAATTTGCCTTGATTCATGGACCTAACATTCCAGGTTCCTATGCAACATTGTTCTTTACAGCATCAGAATTTATGTCCATCTCTGGTCACATCCACAACTGGGTGTTTTTGTTTTGGCTCCGTCTCTTCTTTCTTTCTGGAGTTATTTTTCCACTGACCTCCAGTATCATATTGGGCACCTACTGACCTGGGGACTTCATCATTCAGTGTCCTATCTTTTTGCCTTTTCATACTGTTCATGGGTTTCTCAAGGCAAGAATATGGAAGTGGTTTGCCATTTTCTTCTCCAGTGTACCACGTTTTGTCAGAACTCTCCATGGTGATCCATCCATCTTGGGTGGCCCTACATGGCATGGCTTATAGTTTCTTTGAGTTAGGCAAGGCTGTGGTCCATTTGATCAGTTTTTAGTTTTCTATGATTAGGGTTTTCATTCTGTTGGCCCTCTGATGGATAAGAGGCTTATGGAAACTTCCTGATCAGAGAGACTGACTGTGGGGTAAACTGGGTCTTGTTCTGATGGGTGGGGTCATGCTCAGTAATTGTTAATCCAATTTTCTGTTGATGGGCAGGGCTGAATGTCAGTTTGAAAGTGAAAGTGAAGTCATCAGTTGTGTCCAACTCTTTGTGACCCCGTGGACTGTAGCCCACCTGGCTCCTCCATCCATGGGATTTTCCAGGCAAGGATACTGGAGTGGGTTGCCATCTCCCTCCAAAGAGCAGATGTGAAAAATGCATTGGTCTCCTCATCTTTACCCATGGAGGATCTTATTTCCTAACCAGGGATCAAACCTGTGTCCCATCCACTGGGGGCATGGAGTCTTAACCACTGGGCCAGCAAGGAAGTGCACTGGGCTCATCATTCTTAAGCAAGTTATGCCAAAGTCCATGGCTCTTTCCTGAAGAAGAGTTTACACATATATATTTCTGTTTAACCTATTCACGAGTAGTATAGCTTGCTTGCTCTTTTTTGGTATGTATGCCCCATTAAATATGTGTCCTTTGTATCCCAAATTAAGCAAAAGAAAGTTGTAATTGTATTTCACCATGGGCCTACAATTTGGCCACAGGGGCAGTAATAAAAAATGGTAGGAGCAAACCCCATATGCTACACTGGCCACCTGCTGGTCCCCATAGGAAGGAGTCACAGCTGGCATAGACATCCCTTCTGATATCCCAACCCTGAAATGGTCTGAAACCAAGCCAGGTTCACATGACTTCTTTAAGTTGGAATCGTCACTCAGTCACTCAATTGCTCAGTCAAGTCCTACTCTTTGCAACCCCATGGACTATAGCCTACCACACTCCTCCGTCCTTAGGATTTTCCAGGCAAGAGTACTGGAGTGGGTTGCCATTTCAGGGTGGGTAATAATTGGATATTACTTAGCATCATATATGATGGGAATTAAAAGTACCTCGAAACCTCTAAAGAGTCCCTGCTCTGTCTCATGTCATGGAATTTGTGCTTCATTGTCATCAAAAGAATCAGTCCACAGAAGTGCATCATGCATCACTGTCTGAATACTTGCTCAGTTGCTTCAGTCATGTCTGATTCTTTGCAACCCCATGGACTGTAGCCCACCAGGCTCTTCTATCCATGGAATTCTCCAGGCAAGAATACTGGAGTGGGTTGCCATGCCCTCATCCAGGGATCACTGCCTGAATTATCAAGTAGTTCTTTTTTTCCAGGCTTCTCTGTGACTTAGTGATAAAGCTTATTTTCTAGAATAATGATCTAGTCTGCAGGAGAAAATGACAGTGGCATTATGGCTGTAAGACAGAGAGGACAATGGCAGGTTTGACTTCAGTTTGTTTAAACAAAGGCATTTCCCAGGGAGTATGGAGTGTTCCTGATGTTGTGAATTCTATGATATTTTACCTTTCTTTACATTTTTTTGTTCAATGAGTGAACTTGAAGAATCAAGGAATATACCATGGCCATGCATACACACTGATAAACACATGGAGGTAGTTTAGCAAACAGTCCCATTTGTAGGATGACACGTATGGTTTGAAGCTAGCTCTGAATGTGTGGATATGAAGGAAGCTGAATTTCCAGGGAAGGCTACCATCCACCAGTTTTACCCAAATGCATTTTCAAAGTAATCAAAAAGAAGAAAAGTCAAGGGTTGCTGACTTCTCTTAATGTCCATTCCCTTCTATTTGAATAGAGATCCTAACATAATAGGGCTTCCTTGATGGCTCAGCGGTAAAGAATCTGCCTGTGACACAGGAGATACGGGTTTGACCCCTGGGTCAGGAAGATACCTTGGAGGAGGGCATGGCAACCCACTCCAGTATTCCTGCTTGGAGAATCCCATGGACAGAGGATCCTGGTGGCCTATAGTCCAAGCCAGACATGACTGAGCACAGCATAAACCTAAACTAACAGACTGAAGTGCTTTTCCTGGGATAAATATCTACCTTGGCTGTCCTACCCCTGGGATTCCCACCCAACCTCCCTGGATACATGGTTCACTCTCTCATAATGTGACTATGAAACTTTGTGATCAGCTTATCTCATGGCTTCTTTCAGTGTCAGTTTGTGCTTTTTTTTTTTTTTTTTGGACTGGTAAAGATAAATTCCTCTTATCTTCCTCAAAACAAGTACCAAAGGAAAAAGTCTGTGGGATTCTTCCCCCGGTTTGGTTGTTGCATCTCTCTCACTTTGGCAATGACCATCACCATGGGACTTGGTACTTGGCCAGGGACGTGAAGGGGCACCCACTACTCTATTCTCATCTCACTCCACCTTTTGCTATGTCTGTCTTGATCTGCTCCTCAAGATCCTCTGGAGACACGTAGAAGTCCTCTTCTGGCATCGATGACTTAGTCCAGCAGCGTCCACAGCAGCAGTTGCAACAACAGCACAGACAGCAGCAAAAATAGCAGCCGGTCAAGAGGCCAATGATGACAAACAGAGTCTAGAGGAAAGAGAGGCAAAGCAAAACAGGGGTGAGGGGTACAGGGGTGTAGGAGATCCCAGAAATCAAGTGTTTTGCCCATGTACCTCCAACGACCTGGAGGCATCACAGTTTTCATCCCACAAACTGCATATTCACCCTCATTCCTTATTCTGTGGAGGACTATCTTTTCTGTTTCCTTGGAAACAAATTTCTCATAAAATTTTGCTTAACAAGCCAGGAACAAGTGACTTGCAGTCAAAGTCACGAGGTATGACATTTCCTTCTTTATTCTTAAGTCATGGTGATCATTATTAAGAGCAGAGCAAATAATACAAATCAGAAAACATACCCTCTACAGGTCAGACGAGCTGACCACGGGCACTGAACCACTCTCACCAAAGAGTCATGGATAGCCAGGCCTGCCGCCACCTTATTCGTCACCAAGCCCTGCAGTCTCTCTCCTCGGGATCTTTGTCCCGCACCACCCTACCCTCCCCCACCCCCATCATCTGTATCCTGAGTGGTAGGGCTTTAGAACGGAGCCTCTTATCCTGAAAGGCTACCCACTCCAGTATTCTGGCCTGGAGGATTCCATGGACTGTTTAGTCCATGGGGTTGCAAAAAGTCAGAAACAACTGAGCGACTTTCACTTTCACTTTTCTTTATCTCTGCTCTGGACACTTCAGTAGCCTCAAAACTGACCTACCTGTGGCCACTCTTTCCTCTAACCCAGCTTACACATCACTGCTGGAGTTTTCTGACATGCGTGTTCTCGTGAACCCATGCAGCAACTCTTCTTGCCTTTTAGAAGAAGCCGGAGCTCCTTATTAGTGGTCGTCTGGCCTCTCCCAATGCCTCCCCTGCACTAGCATGGCTCCCCTCCTGCTGTATTTGCCATAGTTCTGCTCTCCCTGTGGACTCATCTGCCTGGACATCCTCCACCCCACCCCCTAGTCATCTAACAGATACCTACTCCGTGTGTAAGTTTATCTCAGCGATCCTCTCTGTCATCTTTCCAGAAAGCCCACCTCCCCCAGAACAATTCCCCTTGGAGAAGGACATGGCAAACCAGTCCAGTATTCTTGCCTGGAGAATCCCATGGACAGAGGAGCCTGGCGGGCTACATCCATGGGGTCTCAAAGAGTCGGACATGACCGAAGTGACTTAGCAGTCATGCACCAGAACGATTACTCCTCTGTGCCCCACCATACTCCATACAAATGTCCACCGTAGTCTTGTTTTGTTGACAAGACAAAACTTTTCAGTTATTCTGAAAAGTTTAAGACAGTGATCAGTTTATAATTCTGTCTCCTACCATGAGCCTCTTGAAGGCTGGAACTATATATTAATCATCTTTCAATCCCTCCTCTACCTCAGGGTTTAGTATTTGGCATGTGGTAGACAAGAAATACCTACTGAATGAATGAATGTATTGATTGATTATTGATTAGTAAATAAACAAATGATTTTTTTTCCTCCTAGTGCACACCACCAGCATTTCCCCACAAGTATATAAAAAGTTTCCTCACTAGTTCACCATAGCTAAAGATTAAAAGATTACACTCTCCTAATCTAATCTGCAGTGAAAACAAGGCCATCTTTGTTAACTGAGCTTTAAAATAAGTTTACGATTTTATAAAAATATGTTATTTGAAATCGGAAGTGATTTTATACACCCTCACACCTACAGTTTTTTTTTTTTTGCTGTGGATTCTCTGCATTTTCATAGAGTTGTAAATTTCTTAAATTAGTCTGAAAAGTACAAAAAAGCTTCCTCCTCACCAACAGCCTCTAAGACGCTCCTGTACAGTGTTCTGGAGCTGTTTCCCCAACATGCTACCCATTTCTTTACCTACTGTTGTCCTTTTTTGCTTTTCCTATTCCATTCCTCAATTTTTTCTCTTCTCTTAAAATTTCCTTTAATGCATGTTTTGTTCTTTAGTTATTCCAGCAATAACCTTGCCTTATCCTCACAGAGCTTCATGTAGTATAAGATACAAGTAGGTGTTCATTGTTTTTAAAATACACATTTTCAAATCGGTACACTGATTCATACATGTAGTGCATACTTAAAACATGATCATCCTGTGCTGGGGCACTCTGATGGATACTGTGCAATGAGGCTTTGGCACAAACAGAAGGAAAGGTAGATTTTTTTGGTAGCCTTTTTAAAGAACCGCATCAGGAATTATTTTTTGTATATCTCTTACACTGTTCTTCCCAAGTGGTGCTAGTAGTAAAGAACTTGTCTGCCAAGGCAGGAGACATAAGTGATGGGGGTTGAGTCCCTGGGTTGGGGAGATACCCTGGAGGAGGAAATGGTAACCCATTCTAGTATTCTTGCCTGGAGAATCCCATGGACAGAGGGGCCTGGCGGGCTTCAGTCCATGGGGTTGCAAAGGGTTGAAGCACCTTAGCACACGTATCTTTTATACTACTTACAGCTTCTGCTTAACTCTATGAATTTTGATCAATTTTGTCAACTTCCTGGACAAGGGAATTGATTCTCCTTTTTAATCCAGGTATGCTCCAATATGCAATCAGGTACTACTGTGTAATTACCTAGAACTCTGGACATATCTTCCCATGGACATTATGTCATATCTGGAGGTTAGGTTCCCAGGTAAGCCCACAAAAACCTGTATTTTACATAAATGTTCAATCTATCATCATAAATGACATTGACAGTATTTATATTCTCATTCCAAGTTCCATGCCCTCTTGGCAGAAATTTGTTTCCCTCCCAAGTCCTCAACAGTAAAGAAAGAGGGTTTCAGTGGGAACCCCACTTATCCCCAAGAAAAGGAATTCTGAGGACTGTAGAAGGTGAAGGAGGCTTTAAGCTGCAGACTTGCTCTCCCCATGAAAGTGAAAGTGTTAGTCATTCAGTCATGTCTGACTCTTCGATCCCATGGACTGTAGCCTATCAGGCCCCTCTGTCCATGGGATTCTCCAGGGAAGGACACTGGAATGGGTTGTCATGCCCTTTTCCAGGGGATCTTCCTGACCCAGAGATCAAACCCAGGTATCTTGCATTGCAGGCAGATTCTTTATTGTCTGAGCCACCACGGATATCCTCTCTCATCCTGCATATGTACAACCACTCAATTTAGCAAGATTTATTTTTGTGGAAGAAGGTGGCAATCAGACTACTACTGAACATGATTCCTGACTCTGGAGATCTGCAGTTTCTTAAGTTATTTGTTACAACTCATGTGAATTGAGTTGTAATATGTAATTTCATGTTACATGGGAGTTCATGTGATTTCATGAGATATATGAACCATAAACTTACTACATGTACATGAACTGTCCAAAGAAAAGATGCATGATTCAAATGTAAATATACTGTAATCAGAAGATAAGGATATGAATATTCGTGTGTGTGTGCTTAGTTGTGTCTGACTCTTTGTGGCCCTGTGGACTGTAGCCCACCAGGCTCCTCTGTCCATGGGATTCTCCAGGCAAGAATACTGGGGTAGTGGGTTGCCACTTCCTACTCCAGAGGATCTTCCTGGCCCAGGGATCAGACCCAGGGATCAAACCCAGGTCTCCTCTGGCTCTTGCACTAGCAGACAGATTCTTTACACTAGTGCCACTTGGGAAGCCTTGAATACTCGTAAACAAATATGAAACTATCATCAAACATGCCTATATGAGGAATTCCTAGGAAATCACACTACTGTCAAGAGTCAATTCTGATTGCACTAAGTCCTAAAAATGCTGCCTTTCTCTGGACTAGATATCCTTTTTCTCCCTCTCTCTTCCTCTCTGTCTCTCCAATTCAGTGTCCTCCACTACTTAATTCTCACCTTTCCCCTTCATTTCCTTCTCCACTACCCCACATCAGGCTTCATGTGAACCTATGACATAATTTCCATGCATTCTCCCTAGATTGTGTTCACTGATGTAGCCTGTGCTATAGATAGGAAGGTACATAGCTGAATTTGTCCCATAATAATTTTTAAACTGTTGTCACACTAATTAATTATTTTTGGTTTTCAGCAATGAGTCAGTTCTTAATTAGTCATTATGGGAATAGGGAGGGCAGTCAGAATTAACCTGAAGCTTCAAATTCAAACATAATTAATGTCTAGAAGTATTTTAAGTCATGCTGTATTTTATAATCATTCGGTAAGCTAAAGCAAAAACGATCCTTAAATATCATAACAGCTTTCAGTCCAAGTGATAGCTCTTTTATTAATAAGAGTTTAGTAGCATACTAAGGTTAGGCTTTCTTTAAGATGGAGTCTAAAAGAGTGAATAATATCATGACCTTTCAGGAAATTTTTTTCAAGGGAAACAAAAAATCCAATTCACCTTTGCCCACCAGCTTGACAGCATGAAGTAGGTATTAACGTTTTCATCTCCAAATTGCTCGGCCACATAGAGTCCCAGTGATCCGTATTTGTCATAAATGTTTCTTTTTGATGTGTCAGTAAGAATTGTGTGGGCATTGTTGATTTCCTTAAACTTTTCAGCAGCCCCTGGATCATCTGGATTCTTGTCTGGATGGTGTTTTAAGGCCAATTTTCTTTTAGAATTAAAAAGAAGTGAGGAAAAGTGTTATTCAACAGGAATTACAATGACATTCTAGAAGGGCATTATTCATTTGTTCATCTTTTATACATATAAATACCCGACATGATAAGTTTCACAATAATATTGATCTAACTAAGGAAGGTTTCTTTTAAAATTAAAAAGAAGTGAGGAAAGGTGTTATTCAATAGGAATTACAATGACATTCTGGAAGGGCATTATTCATTTGTCCATCTTTTACACATGTAAATACCATTACATGATAAATTTCACAATAATGACTTAAGCAAAGTTTGTTGTCAACTCGTGTTTCTAACCTATAGGCTCAATAGTACTGTTTTCCCCCTCACATCCTCAAATGAATTCTCCATAGCTGCATAGTTGTTGAGTCTGAGAGATTTTGCTATTGGCAAAAAATTGACATTTATTTTTGCCCGGAAGCTCATGTGTAGTCCACCTCAACATGCAGAGGCCTTTAAGAGTTCCAGCAACAGGACCAGTTTACACCACAATTTCGTTTAGAACCGCAAGACTTTTCCAGAATTAACGAAACGTCACACCGCATATTCTAAAAGTTAAACTCAGCTGTCAAAAAAAGAAATCTTACTCTGCTCAATGTCATGTGGCAGGCTGAACAGGAGGGGAGTTTGGGGGAGGATGGATATATGTTTATATATGGCTGAGTCCCTTCATTATTCACCTGAAACTATTCACAGCATTGTTAATAGGTTATATATACCTCAATACAAAATTAAGTTGTTTTTTTTTTTAAAAAGATCTCTCATTTATACACTCTTGAATAAATTTTATGACCTATTCACAATTTTTTCACAAATCCTAACTCCCTTTTGTTTTTATGGGCAAACACTGTGACTTACCTTGTATTCAAATGTGTATTTGACCTCTTTTCAAAGAGGTCTTCCCACTTGAAATAATCTGTAGAAGTTTTCTTGTGAGTCCAAGGTCTTTTCTCCTCTGTGAATCATAAGGCAATTCCAGAAGAGTATGAATATATGTTGTGTTGCTGTGTGTGTGTATTGTGCAGAGGGGGGTGGTTTGTGAGTATTCTTTATTCTTCAGTTATAATGAAGTATTAAAAATGTAAAATGGATGTAAGAATTGAGCTATGACAATTAGGCTCTGGCTAGGGACTCTTTCCCCTCTCCCTCCACAGACAGATTTAAATTGATAAAAGCCTTGTTCAATATTGAGTCTGTAGTGTTTTTTCCTCTACAAAATCAATTAATTGTATGACTCTCTATGGAAATTCCACGTGACTTACTCTCCCTATTGTACCCATAATATTTAATAGGTATATGTAGGAATGCACCTTAAGCTTTTGTTTGTTTTATCAGTGTAGATTGAATTGTTTTGCCTCAATGCATTAATAAAAGGCATAAGTAGAGCAAAAAAAATGTATCTTAGAAACCAATCTATACAATAAACTAAAAAAAAAAAACACCACCTATTTTAGGAATTAAAGCTTTGCTGGTTAGGAAGTAGGTGAATGAATAAGCAATTTAGCATCAGGAAGCTTAAAAAGCATCAAAATGTTTAAAAACATAAATCATGGTGTATAATAAATTCTAACTCTGAACTCAGAATAAACAAGAAGAATAAAACAATGATGCGTGCATTCTTGCTAAGTCGCTTCAGTCATGTTCGACTCTTTGTGACCCTATAGTTCATTTTAAATTTGTTTCACCAAACACATTTCATCCTTATTTTTTGAGAGATGTTTGGGGTATCTATAAATTCTTACTGGAGTCATTTTTTTATGTGAAGAATTTATGATAAAATTTTCTGCTAATAGCACAAAAATGCCAATTTTGTAATTTTTTAAAAAAATTTATAATGTTTACTACATGCCAGCACCATTGTAAGCATGTTATAAATATTAATTCATTAATCTTCACCACAGTTCTATGAGATTAATATTATGATAATCCCATTTTACAAAGAAGAAATTTAGCCACTGAGATGAGAGGCTAAGTAACTCGCCCAACGTCATGTTTTTGTTGTTTAGTCCCTAAGTCCTGTCCAACTGTTTTGCATCCCCATGAGCTGTCCACGGGACTTTTCAGGCAAGAATACTGGAGTGGGTTGCCGTTTCCTTCAGCAGGTGATCTTCCTGACCCAGGAATTGCACCTGCAGCTCCTGCATTGCAGGCAGGCTCTTCACTCCTGAGCCACCAGGGAAGCCCAGCATCACACAGCTAAGAGCCAGGCTTTGAACACAGGCAATCTAACCCTGAGCACTGTGCTGTCTCCCACATATTCTTACATTTTTAAAGTAAGACACAGAAAATGTTAATAGGACATTGCAAGGACTTTGGGGTTTGGTCTGGGTGATATGGGAAGCTCCTGGAGTGTTTTGAGAAGAAAAGTGGTTATGATCCGAATTTCAGTTTAGAAGAATCACTCAAGTCTTGGAGAGGACTAATGCAAAAGCAGGAGACTCTTTCAGGGGAAGTTCATGGTGGTTTGGACCAGTGTGGTAGTGGATTAGTTAGAAGTGGTCAGATCCTGGATACACACTGGGGGCTAGCTGATGGATTGTGTGTGGGATGTGAAAGAAAAGAAGAATCAGGGATAGCATCGAAGTTTCAGCTCAGGTAACTGGCAGTTTGGAGTTACTATTTAAAAAGTTGCAAGAGAATTTTTTTTTTCAGTAGTAAAAAATGGTTTGCTAGGATTCAGAGTTCTATTTGAACACCTTTGAGATGCCTGTTAGACTTCCAAGTATAATGGAGTAGAGATATATGAGCCTGGAGTTCAAATGAGAACTCTGGGGGATGTACATTTGAGAGTTCTCAGCAGGTAGGTTGTATTTAGAGACATGAAACTGGAAAAGATTCCCAACAGGGTTGGATCCAAGATAAGTCCAAGGGCTGAGTTTTGGGAAGGAAGAAACACAAAAGAGAAGAAGAAAGAGACACATGTACCCCAGTGTTCATTGCAGCACTGTTGATAATAGCCAGGACGTGGAAACAACCTAGATGTCCATCAGCAGATGAATGGATAAGAAAGCTGTGGTACATATACACGATGGAGAATTACTCAGCCATTAAAAAGAATACATTTGAATCAGTTCTAATGAGATGGATGAAACTGGAGCCGATTATACAGAGTGAAGTAAGCCAGAAAGAAAATCACCAATACAGTATACTAACACATATATATGGAATTTAGAAACATGGTAATGATAACCCTGTATGCGAGACAGCAAAGGAGACACAGATGTATAGAATGGACTTTTGGACTTTGAGGGAGAGGGAGAGGATGGGATGATTTGGGAGAATGGCACTGAAACATGTATACTATCATGTAAGAAACGAATCGCCAGTCTATGTTCAATACAGGATACAGGATGCCTGGGACTGGTGCACGGGGATGATCCAGAGAGTTGATGTGGGGTGGGAGGTGGGGGGGGGGAGGTTCAAGATTGGGAGCTCATGTACACCTGAGATGGAAAAAAAATAATAATAATAAAATAAAATTTAAAAAAAAAGAGAAGAAGAAAGAAAGACCAATTGTAGAGAAGGGAAAATTTGGAGAATATGGGATCTTGGGATTCAAGTGAACAAAGTATTTCAAGGAAGAGAGTGGTCACTTGTGTCAAGTACCACTGACAGGTAACATGCAATGATGACTGTGATTGCTGGATTTAGTCATATAGAGATCTTTGGTGACCCTGACAAGCACACACACATATACACATTATACATGTACACGTGCACATATGTGCATATGCACACAGACTGTTGTAAATATGCCTTTTATAGGGAAAATATAGCAGAAAAATAAGTAAAGAGAATAATGGAAGGTTATAACCACACTTAACTGGGATTATAGGTAATTCTTTTTTTGTTGTTATTAAAAAATTATACATACTACTCATGTAGTTTCTTTCCATAAGCATCTTTAAGCTCCAGCTAAAAAATTTTATGCTCTTTTAATAGTTGAGAGTTTAGAGTTTGCTCTCTTAAATGACCCACTACCAAATTAGAGTAGAGAGGGAGGAAGGAAGAAAAAAGTCCTCAAACTTCAATAATACAACAATCATTATCAAAAAGCCTCAAGTGGATTCTTGAAGCACATTCATTTTAATGGCTCAGTATTCCTGGAATTCTCACTCCATGCCCTGGAACACAATTGCAGCATTTCCCCCTACCAGTTCCAGAGATGGTGTCCAGGACATCCAAATGCAAAGGCCTAAAAGAAAAAAAAAAACCCTGGAAAATGTCTCTTTATATATATACTTCTTATTTCTAGGGTTCAGTTGTAGATGGATGGCCCACTGCCCAAGACTTAGCCAGTGGAGCCTATCATTTTAAGCTGCTTGGATCTTTGTCAGCTTACAAGGGCAGAGGCACACAACCATTTATCACATTCCTCTAACAATGAAGTTGGCAAATTCAGAGGCTGGAGCACTTCCATCTGTAACAAATCCAATTCCTTGTCATCAGCAGCATTTTGACTCCTCTTGGCAGATGCTCTTGGCTCCGAGGAATCCTCAGAAAGTATGGCTAACAGAGGCAACTACCAAAGTCACACAACTGCTCACACAATTGCCAAAGTCACACAGTCAAGTTAATCGATCAATGACTCACCTCCTTGTCCATACATCAGGAAAACACATACGGAATTTAGGATAAAAAGAGGGATGCTTGAAGTACATTTAAATATGAAGTGAAGTGATATAAAGGTTACTCAGTTGTGTGGACTCTTTGCCACCTCATGGACTATACAGTCCATGGAATTCTCCAGGCCAGAATACTGGAGTGGGTAGGCATTCCCTTCTCCAGGGTATCTTCCCAACCTGGATATCAAATCCAGGTCTTCCTCGTTTTAGGCAGATTCTTTACCAACTGAGTCACCAGGGAAGCCAACATTGCCTATTCATTTTACAGATCTTTCTTGTAATTTCTCATTTTATACTTAAAGCTGATAATAATGTTCGATCAGAATGTGTACCTTTAATTCCAAATCTTAAACCAGTCCATCCTAAAGGAAATCAACCCTGAATATTCATTGGAATGACTGATGCTGAAGCTGACACTCCAATACTTTGGCCACCTGATGGGAAGAGCTGACTCACTGGAAAAGACCTTGATGCTGGGAAAGATTGAGGGCAGGGGGGAAAAGGGACAACAGAGGATGAGATAGTTGGATGGCATCACTGCCTCAATGGACATAAGTTTTAAAAACTCTGGGAGATAAAGGACAGAGAAGCCTGGCATGCTGCAGTCCATGTGGTCACAAAGAACTGGACATGACTTAGCGACTGAATAATAACTAACATTAGAAATAGCAACAATACCTGTACTTTCCACTTCAAAATCCAATAACAGCTTTCAACTGAAAAGCATAATGAATTCAGTGAGTGGTAGATAAGATCAATATGGATTTATAGTTGTAATTACCAAAGGCTCCTAAGATCTACCTATTTTGAGGCAGTGGAATAATTCCAAGAATTGTAGTGCCCAATTCTCTCCCTTACACGATATACCACTCTGGTGAGATCTACTTACTACTCTCTGCTCCTGCTGCTACTGCTGCTGCTAAGTCGCGTCAGCCGTGTCCGACTCTGTGCGACCCCATAGACGGCAGCCCACCAGGCTCCCCTGTCCCTGGGATTCTTCAGGCAAGAACACTGGAGTGGGTTGCCATTTCCTTCTCCAATGCATGAAAGTGAAAAGTGAAAGTGAAGTCGCTCAGTCATGTCTGACTCTTAG
Source organism: Neotragus moschatus (assembly GCA_006410615.1). Taxonomy (NCBI): domain Eukaryota; kingdom Metazoa; phylum Chordata; class Mammalia; order Artiodactyla; family Bovidae; genus Neotragus; species Neotragus moschatus. The sequence goes on from SJYA01002091.1 coordinate 1,229,619, forward strand.
CAACCCCATGGACTGCAGCCTACCAGGCTCCTCTGCCTAAGGGATTTTCCAGGCAAGAGTGCTGGAGTGGGGTGCCATTGCCTTCTCCATACTACTACTCTCAACCAGTCTGTTTTTTAAAAATTTATTGGCATGTAGGTGATTTACAAAGTTGTGTTAGTTTCAGGTGTACAGCAAAGTGATTGTTATATCTAAACATACATTCATTATTTTTTAGATTCTTTTCTCATATAGGTTATCATAGAATACTGAGTAGAATTCTCTGTACTATAAAGTAGGTCCTTCCTGGTTATCTGTCTTATATATAGTAGCAAAGTGAAGCAAAGTCACTCAGTCGTGTCCAACTCTTTGTGACCCCATTGGACTGTAGCCTACCATGCTCCTCCATCCATGGGATTTTCCAGGCAAGAGTACTGGAGTGGGGTGCCATTGCCTTCTCCAGGGGATCTTCCTGACCCAGGGATCGAACCCAGGTCTCCCACATTGTAGGCAGATGCTTTACCATCTGAGCCACCAGGGAAGTCAGTACTGTATATAGTAGTATGTGTATGTTAATACCAAACTCCTGACTTATCCTTCTCCACTCTGTTTCCCCTTTGGTAACCATACATTTGTTTTCAAACAAAGTCAATCAGTCAGTAAATCTGTTTCTATTTTGTAAATAAGTTCATTTGTATCATTTTAAAATTAGATTCCACATATAAGTGATATCAAATATTTGTCTGTCTGACTTCACTTAGTGTGATTTCAACTGAAGATGATGTAGCACCAGCTACAAATGACATAATTTCATTTTTTATGGCTGAATAGTATTCCATTTTATATATGCACCGCTTCTTCATTACCCACTTGTCTGTTGTTGGACATTGAGGTTGCTTCCATGTCTTGGTTATTGTAAATAGTGCTGTGGTGAACGTTGGAGGGCATGTATCTTTTCAAATGATCATTTTCTCTGGATATATGCCCAGGAGTGGGATAGCAGGATCATATGGTGACTAGTTTTAGTTTTTTAATGAACCTTCATACTGTTCTCTGTAGTTGCTGAACCAGTTTACCTTCCCACCAACAGAGTAGAAGCCTTCCCTTTTCTCCACAGCCTCTAAAGCATTTATTGTTTGTAGACTTTTTGATGATGGCCTTTCTGACCTATGTGAGGGGATACCTGATTGTAGTTTTGATTTGCATTTTTCTGATAATTAAGGAGATCAGCCCTGGGATTTCTTTGGAAGGAATGATGCTAAAGCTGAAACTCCAGTACTTTGGTCACCTCATACAAAGAGTTAACTCATTGGAAAAGACTTTGATGCTGGGAGGGATTTGGGGCAGGAGGAGAAGGGGACAACAGAGGACGAGATGGCTGGATGGCATCACTGACTCAATGGACAGGAGTCTGAGTGAATTCCAGGAGTTGGTGATGGACAGGGGGGCCTGGCGTGCTGCGATTCATGGGGTTGCGAAGAGTCAGACACGACTGAGCAACTGAACTGAACTGAATTGAACGTTCAGCATCTTTTCATGTGCGTTTTGGCCACTTGTATGTCCAGAAATTCTTAACTTTAATTAGTTGAATTAATCAGTCTTTTCCTGAATTAGGGAATATATTGTCCTATAAACTCTTTCAACTCTGAACTTTTTATAGATTGGACTTTCACATAGAATTCACTGATGCATTTATAGTTGATTTTTAAATAGTAGAAAGTAAGCATACAATTTCATTTTAAAAATCTAGATATGCAATTGCCCTAGCATCATTTATTAAAAAGATAAATTCCTTTTCCTATATTTTAGGATCTCTATTCTGCTACATTAGTATGTTTGGCTATTTCTGAGCTAACAACAGTCTTAGGTATGGCGTTTTTAAAATATGTCTTGGTATATTAAAGAACAAATTCTTCCATATTGCTGTTCTTCAAGAGTTCTGTGGCTATACTGGTCCTTCTATATTTCCACAAAAATTTTAGAATTGGCTTGTCAGTTTACACACACATACACTTACTCTGTTGAGATTTTTATTTCAATTACATTTGACTCTGTAGATTAATTTAGAGCTTGATATTTGTATGGTATGTCTACTTATTTGGAATTTAAACTTTATCATTTTACCATTTAAGCTCTGCATATATTTTATTAGCTTTATTTCTAGGAACTTAATTTTTTGTGTATTTTTTTGGTTGTTGTTTTGTTGGAAGTTTTACTTTCATTTTCGGTTTGAAGAATTTGTTAACAAAAGAAACCACTCTTTACACACACATAAACAATTTCAATTTTTTATAGAAGATTAGTTGACTTAATTTCAATACACAGTCTATTCTATTAAAAGAAATAGAAAAAAAAAAAAGTAGCAGAGTTTATGGTCTTCCCTGGTGGCTTAGTGGCAAAAAATCTGCCTGCCAAACATGAGATGTGGGTTCAGTCCCTAGGTTGAGAAGATCCCCTGGAGGAAGAAATAGCAACCCCCTCTAGTATTCTTGCTTGGGAAATTCCATGAACAGGGGAGCCTGGTGGGCCATACTCCATGAGGTCAACCAAGAGTAGGACACGACTTAGCAACTCAACAACAACAGAGTATAGTTTACCAAATTAGACTGACCTCCACCCAGACTTCCATCATTGACAGCAATCTGGAATCCCAACTGGGAAGTGGTCCTTTGCGGTACATCCCCCCACAGGTAAGACTTCAAATTGCAGTTTTGTGGGGTCCTGTTTATAATCCCAGGCCACAAACAGATATCATTGTCAGTTTGCATACAAAAATGCAGCTCTGGTTTTTATGACTTTTACAATGCTGTTTGTTTCACATTATGAGTCACAGGATTTCGTTGGACCCTGGGGGAGGGTGGGGGGTGGTGTGGAGGGGTGTCCAGACCCTCTAGAGCTCAGGAATTCCAAGAATTCCTTTCTTATCTAAAGTGCCACCTGACTTGCTGTGCTTGCAGACAAGGAATCTGAGCAGTATCCAGGCAGGTCACAAGCAGGTCAGAGCCCTGCTCTCCTGCTTCTGAAGCCCTAACAAGACGTCCTCCATTTTAATTTCCCTAACAGTGGGCCTCAGGTTTGTTTAGACTGAACAGCATAGGAATAAAGCAAAATAACAGCATAGGAATAAGGCAAAATAGCAGCATAGGAATAAGGCAAAAAAAAGTCCCACCATGAATGATTAGTATGTTTTTATACATCAATTCCTATATCTATTAACTTTTTGGCAGCAATAGTAATAACAGCAGAATGTTCTATCAAGGTATGATTACATTTATCTATGAAATTTTGTAGCACTTTTGTTCCTTGCAAAATCTTACATAAACGTTCTCAGGGGAAGCTAATATTAGGAACAGATAAAGTAGGAAATAACATTTGGGTCCATAATACCTGAGTTCTCATGAGGGGATAGTAATAGGTGGTCCCCTTCCAATATAAATGATCAACATATACTAGGCATCCAGAAAAAGGGGTTCCTAACTGATATGTAGAAACAGTTTCTAGATCATTGGTTACAATACAGAAAATTGAGCATCCATTAAAAAAAAAAAAACATAGGATTTAGGGAAGATAGTCCATTCATAATAGTTAATGGAGATCCCCAATAAGCAGGATTCCCAAATCTGAGAAGTTGGTCCACAGAGCAGGACCTCAGTAGCCTCATCACAATCCGTCAGTCATTGGGTATGGTTATCAAAGCCCAAATATTTCCCAGTGAAACGAGGCAACCAATATTCTTCTCCAAATACCATAGGTAACACATGAAACTGGCCCTTGATACTTGTGNCAGGATTCCCAAATCTGAGAAGTTGGTCCACAGAGCAGGACCTCAGTAGCCTCATCACAATCCGTCAGTCATTGGATATGGTTATCAAAGCCCAAATATTTCCCAGTGAAACGAGGCAACCAATATTCTTCTCCAAATACCATAGGTAACACATGAAACTGGCCCTTGATACTTGTGTTCACTACACTATAAGGTTAGTGTCCCTTGGTGCCAGGTGTCACTGCACTTTGTAATGCCATTGGGGAAAAGAGCCCAGTGATGGTTAAGAATCCATGCTCTAAATAATGTTTTCCATTATGCAATAATAGACATTAAAATTCCTTGGGCCTTATCCTTTTGAGCCAGGTACTATAATAACTGGATAGAACAAACTGTCTAATCAAATATGTCAATTAAGGATTAAGTTCGGTGTAGCTGAAATATTACCGAGCCTTTAAACAACTGTAAAATGTCTGTCATGTATTAAGCGAAGTTCCTGTCCTGTGAAAGTCATTCAGTCTAACTCTTTGCAACCACATGGACTGTAGCCTGCCAGGCTCCCCTGTCCATGGAATTCTCCAGGCAAGAATACTGGAATGGGTTGGCATTCCCTTCTCCAGGGGATCTTCCTGACCCAAGGGTCAAATCCAGGTCTCCCCCATTCTTTACCATTTGAGCCACTGAAATATTACCAAGCCTTTAAACAACTGCAAAAAAAGCAAAATGGCTGTCTGAGGAGGCCTTACAAACAGCTGTGAAAAGAAGAGAAGCCAAAAGCAAAGGAGAAAAGGAAAGATATACCCATCTGAATGCAGAGTTCCAAAGAATAGCAAGGAGAGATAAGAAAGCTTTCCTCAGTGATCAGTGCAAAGAAATAGAGGNGCTCCCCCGTCTCTGAGATTCTCCAGGCAAGAATACTGGAGTGGGTTGCCATTTCCTTCTCCAATGCATTAAAGTGAAAATAAAGTGAAATTGCTCAGTCGTGTCCAACTCTTAGCCACTTTACTAGTGCTGTGTAATCTAGCAGACAGATAAATTTTGTCCATAAAAAGTCAAAGTTAAGAGAGGACAGGACTTGTTTGTTGGGCAGGTGGTATTATCCTAAGCTTGGTCACATTTCTCCAGCTGAAGATTCTTCAGTAGATTTCTTCATATTTTTCTTTTAACTGTAGCATATCCTTGAATGTTGAGGCATGAATGACAATCCACATTGCAGTCAGGCTTCCAAGAAGAGTCCATATGTTGCTTTTTCTCCCTGATGGCCACATTTTTGGTGTGCCCACAAAGTCAAACCCTGTAAGTTGCTAGAGTCTGGATCAATGTCCACTGCTTGGATTTCTGTTTGCTCATCTGTAATAGTTACAGCATTGTTTCATAGAATCTGGGACACTGTGAGAGTCTCCATGAAAAACTGAAACATCAGTAATGTGAACAGTTTCTGAAATGTTCTTTGGCATGAATTTGTCAGTTATGCTTCCCTGGTGGCTCAGACAGAAAAGAATCTGCCTGCAATGCAGGAGACCTGGGTTCAGTCCCTGGGTCAGAAGATCCCTTGGAGAAAGGAATGGCAGTCCACTCTAGTATTCTTGCCTAGGAATTCCATGGACAGAGGAGCCTGGTGGGCTATAGTCCATAGGGTCACAAAGAATCGGACAGGACTGAGTGACCTTCACTTTCTTTACCCATAGGGAAAGTCAAGTGGTCAATCCATTGGTTATCGACCAAGAATCTGTATTAATATGGCATACTGTTAAATGTTCTTATTTTAGAGCCTGATATACTGTGTGTAAATCAGCAAATTGGCTTGTTAAATGTTCTTATTTTAGAGCCTGATATACTGTGTGTAAATCAGCAAATTGGCTTGTTCAGTGGCTTAATCCTTTCTGACTCTTTGTGACCCAGGGACTGCAGCATGCCAGGCTTCCCTGTCGTTCACTATATCCCAGAGTTTGCTCAAACTCCTGTCCATTGAGTTGATGATGCAAATTGATTGTTCTTGGTATAATTCTTTTCTGTCTCTGGAAATTTCCTATTCCAGAAACTAAGGTCACTCTTTTGTTGTTTTCACCATAAGCTCCAATTAGCATACAGTTCACTGATATATACATGTAATTTTGTTTCTCCTAGTTGTAGCTTATAGGGTATCTAATCTCTATCCTAAAATAGATTACTGAGATAAGCTTTAGAATAATTCACTTACACTTTTCAGCAATAAAACATAATAGCAAGAAACTATCACTATCTGGGAAATGGGTCTTTGTCAATATGGATTTCAATTAACAAAACTAGAATTTAATACTCATCGAAACATAAAAATTTTTTTGTGAGGGCATTAACCTTGCAGCCAGAGAAGGCTTTATTCCTTCAAATAAGAAATGAGTTTTGTCAGGGAGCCTAGAAAAGCCAATCGGCCACCTCAGATTTACCGCCGCCCCGAGTTTATTATTTACATCTGTTATTTGTGTGTGTGTTGCTCAGTCACTCACGTGTGTCAGACTCTTTACAAACCCATGGACTGTAGCCTGCCAGGCTTCTCTCTCCTTGGAATTTCCCAGGCAAGTATACTGGAGTGGGCTGCCATTTCCTTCTCAGGGCATCTTCCTGACCCAGAGATCAGACCCGTTTCTCTTGTTTCTCCTGCACTGGCAGGCGGGTTCTTTATCACTGCACTACCTATTGTTTACCCATTTTAAATTCCTTGATTTTCTGGTTGACTGTTTGGGGGTTGATTGCTACCTTGTCCTACGTGATCTCTGGTGGCCTTGACTTGCGGTAGCTGGAAGCAGGGCTTCGGTCCCGGCCAGAGATTGAGGTCAGGTCGTGGTGGTGAGAGCACCGAATCCTAACCACTAGTCAGTGACAAGGCCCTGGGTTCTTGGCTTTGCAGAAAAGAATTTCCACAAAGGGAAAGTAGTGAAACAAGCAAAATGTTTGTTAGGAGAAAAAGAGTAACGTACATGTGAGTAGGCACATGGGCAGGCTCAGAGAGAAAGTTGCTGAGTCGCTTGTATGGTTTTGATACTAAAATATTTTTCTTAATTTATTGCAGACGTAAAAGATTTTTATATACTGATTTTTTCCTACAAACTTTTTAAGCTCATTTATTGATTTTAAGAAATAATAGGGTTTTTTGTATTTTCTATATTTACAATCATATAATTAGCAAATAATGAATTTTTTTTTCACTTCAATTCTTATATCATTTACATTTTTCCTTATCTTATTTTCCTGGCTAAGACTTCCAGTATAATATCAAGTAAGAGTGACTAAAGCAGGGGTTCTTCTTTCCTTCTTTAACTAATTCACTAAGAATGAATGAATATTGAATTTTAATCAAATCTTTCTTCTGCATCTGTTGAAAAGATACGTGTTTTCTTTTTCAATCTATTAATATGATTGGTTTCTTGGTGTTAAATGAAACTGATGTTCCTGGGATAAACTTAATCATGTGTTATTTTATTTATTGCTGAACTCAGTTTTCTACTACGTGCATTTAATTCTGTCAGTTTCCCTCTAAGTGCTACTTTAACTACATTCCACAAGTTTTAATATGAAATATTAACTTCTGTATCTTTTCTAATTTCAATTGTCATATAATTTTACCCATGAATTATTTTAAATTGTGCCTCCAATTTTTCAAACATAGGGGAATTTTCCAGCTGTCTTTATTTTTGCTTTCCAAGTTGATTTCCCTTGCAGTGGAAGAACATATTCTATATGATTTAAATCCTTCAAGATTTGAGATTCGCTTTATGTCTCATTACATGTTCAATTTTAATGTGTTTCATATCTACTTTAAAGAATATGTATTCTGTACTTGTTCAGTGCTTTTTTCATATAAAGACAATAAATTTTCTTTCTAGTTCTTTTTGTTCAAATCTTCTGTATTCTTTGCCATTTTAGTGTTCTACTACAAGGTATAATGAAATCTCCCACTATTTCTGTAGGTTTGCAAACTTTTCCTTCTAGTTCACTTTTTGCTTTCTATAGTTTAGGTCATGTTCTTTAGAAGCATACAGACTCACAGCTGTTATATATTCCTGGTGAACTGAACTTTTATCATGATGGAATATACACCATTTTTTCCCTAGTAATACTTTTTGTCTTTGATATTATTAAGCTATACCAGTTTTCTTTGGGTACCTTTATACATGGAATATACTTTTCTCTTATTTTCAGGTTTCAAATTGGAATACTAAGATGATGATGTTTTTTAGGTTCTACTTTCAGATGTCTGGAGGATCTTACAAAACTGGGATCATCTTGATCCAATATTAGGACTTGAGACTTTCTCAGTCACCCCGATGGCTCAAAGTGCAGTTACAGTCCATACAAGGGTGGTGTTGCCATTGTCTATTTCTGCGTAATAAGCTACAGTAAAATTTAGTAATTTTTTACTTACTTAAACGAGTTTTTTTTTTTTTTTGCCTATAATGTTGTCATTGGGTTGGACTGTGTGAGAACAATTTTTTCTTTGCTCTTTTTGGTTTTGACTGGAACTGAAGGATCTGTTTCCAGGATGGGTTCCCTGACCTGTTGATAAGTTGGTGCTGCCGTGGTGGAAGCTCAGTGAGGGCTGTTGGCTGGGAATTCTGCTCCCTTCCATGGATCCACATGGCTGGGTAAGATACCTCACAGCAAGATGATGTCAGGGTAGTAGTCATACTTCTCAAATGTCAAAAGTAGAAGTTGCTAGGCCTTGCTGTGATTTAGGTAATCCTCACTTCCATTACATTCTATTAATTAAATCAGGTCAGAAAGCCAGCCCAAATTTAAGAACACTACACAAGGACAGAAGGCCAGGGGATATGGTTTATGNTGGCTTCTCCACATGGCTGGGTAAGATGCCTCACAGCAAGATGATGTCAGGGTAGTAGTCATACTTCTCAAATGTCAAAAGTAGAAGTTGCTAGGCCTTGCTGTGATTTAAGTAATCCTCACTTCCATTACATTCTATTAATTAAATCAGGTCAGAAAGCCAGCCCAAATTCAAGAACACTACACAAGGACAGAAGGCCAGGGGATATGGTTTATGGAGGACCACCAGAGTAATTGTCAACCACAGATGGTTTCCTTCCATTTTGCCCTCTCCCCTGGGCTGCAGCACTTTGGCATCTAAATAGAATTGTAGGATTTCCATTCGTGTAGGGCCAGTGTCCAGGTTTGTTCTCCCTTCTCTGAAGATTGAGTCTTGCTCAGCCTCTCAGCTTCTCTTCTATATTGTGACTTAGTCCGCAGCAGTATTCCCTTCTTTCAATTCTATGTTAACTCCACAAAGAGATTTTGACCACTGTTATATGAATGAGCCTCTGTGTAATAATTTATTGTTTATTTCTTTGCTGTAGATTTACACCCATTAGCTCAAAAGCCTGTCAGTGCCAAACTCAAATTTCCACACAATCAGGTATTTTTTTATTAACTTTTTTGGCCATACTGCGAGACTTGTGGGATCTTAGTTGCCTGACCAGGGATTGAAGCCAGGGCTTCAGCGGTGAGAGCAGAGTCCTAATCACTGTACCACCAGGGAATTTCCTCGGTTAATTTTAAAATAACCCAAACAATTAGATTGTTAGCCATTTAGAGCCTATGCTGCTGCTGCTGCGTTGCTTCAGTTGTGTCCAACTCTGTGTGACCTCATAGACGGCAGCCCACCAGGCTCTCCCATCCCTGGATTCTCCAGGCAAGAACACTGGAGTGGGTTGCCATTTCCTTCTCCAGTGCATGAAAGTGAAAAGTGAAAGTGAAGTCATAACACATGTAGGTAGACTAAAAATAAGATCTAAAGATGGGGGTGGAAATGCAATATTACAAATGCTGCATTTCTATAGAAAGACTTGCCTAACAGAATGATATACAGCTTACATAACAAGGTGTGGTTCTAGTTACAGTAGGTTTTGCCTTTCCAAATCATGCCTGGGTAGTTTTTCACCACTGCTTCTGACATGGAGAGAGGTTAAATGCTTTTTGAGGGCAGATTTGTGCTTGAAATCCGTGTCACAACAGCGGCATGTGTATGGCCGATCCCCACTGTGTATATTCAAGTGGTCCTGAAGTGTGCTTTTTGTAGTAAATGTCTTCAGGCACACAGCACCCTGAAAGGGCTGTATGCCCATGTACCCTCGAATGTGCCCGTTGAGATTTTTCTTTTGTGTAAATGTTTTCCCACACTGTAAGCACAAGAACAGTTTTTGCATCTTAAGGGGGCGCAGATAGTTCTCAACATGAAGAAACCCTCGAGGGCACCGGGGGCACTGGTGCCTCAGGGAAAAAGCATCCTCTAGATTCTGAATCTCATCCACTGGACCATGCCTTCCTTCAGTGTTCTCACAAAATAAGCCTTGATCTTGATTCCCAGGAACTTCTGCCACTCTGCTCTCAACTGTAGAATTGATCAGTGAATGCTGTGTTTCTGTGAAATACATGCTTGCTTTTGAAGAGGTACAAGGCTGTGAAAACTTACCATTTTTTACACCCCCAGTACTGATAGATTCCACATGGAGGATACGAATTTCATATGCTTTACATATCTGCAAGACTCACGCCACATCTGCTAGTCATTGGTAAGAGAGTCTTGTGGTTTTGAGACTTCAAACTGCTGTGGCCCTTGGAACTCTCTGACTCAGAAGCTCCCCACGCTCACCCTGAGTGACATCACTTAGATATGTAACCCCCTTTGCAACCTTCTTCTCGCCTGGGTGTTCCNTGCAAGACTCACGCCACATCTGCTAGTCATTGGTAAGAGAGTCTTGTGGTTTTGAGACTTCAAACTGCTGTGGCCCTTGGAACTCTCTGACTCAGAAGCTCCCCACGCTCACCCTGAGTGACATCACTTAGATATGTAACCCCCTTTGCAACCTTCTTCTCGCCTGGGTGTTCCCTTTGCCTCCTGTCTTTAGGTGGTAACCTCCATGCCATGCACCTCTGGATGGGCTCATGCTGTCAGAGACTTCCCCTCTCATGCAGCCCTGCTCAGGCCCCATCCAGTGAGACCTGTTATGTTACTAGCTCTCATGAGAGTATCTTTCCCCTTGATCAGCCCCCGAATCGCTCCAACCGCCACAACCATTTCAGACATTGGCACTCAGTACAGCTTTCTTCTTCACAAGGCACTTTAGTATAATAAGCTGTTGAGAGAAAGCTGGAACAAGAGGGTAAGTGGGACGCAAGGAAGCTGGAGCCACTGGGCCAGGATTGGTGTAGAATCAAGGAAGTGAAGTGAAGTGAAAGTCGCTCAATCATGTCTGACTCTTTGGGACTCCATGGAGTATACAGTCCATGGAATTCTCCAGGCCAGAATACTGGAGTGGGTAGCCTTGCCCTTCTCCAGGGGCTCTTCCCAATCCAGGGATCGAACCCAGGTCTCCCGCATTACAGACAGATTGTTTACCAGCTGAGCCACAAGAGTCAAGGAACAGAATAGCAAAGAATGATGCCNAAAAAAAAAAAAGCTCTGATTTCCTGACATACCCCCAGGAACATATGACACTCTAGCAATCCACTGCTTCCACTCCTAGGGGAGACCAGTATTGCTGGAGAGGATTGCAAAAACATGCAAACCAGGGACAGTAAAGCGTCCCACCTCAGCTGGCCTTTCATGCTGCTTGCCAATCCTGTTGCTTGACCTCAGTAAGTTCCCTTTCAAGTCTCCTGTGGCAGGTGTTCAAGCTTTTGCCACTTCTTGATTCCTCTTCCTCAGTCCCTCACCCCTCTCCACAAGAAACCTCATTTCCTACTTCAAAGGGATTAAGAGGTCATTAGAAAGAAACTCCAGAGAAGGCAATGGCACCTCACTCCAGTATTCTTGCCTGGAAAATCCCATGGACGGAGGAGCCTGGTAGGCTGCAGTCCATGGGGTCGCTAAGAGTCGGGCACAACTGAGCGACTTCACTTTTGCTTTTCACTTTTGTGCATTGAAGAAGGAAATGGCAACCCACTCCAGTGTTCTTGCCTGGAGAATCCCAGAGACAGTGGGTCCCCGTCTATGGGGTCGCACAGAGTCGGACATGACTGAAGCGACTTAGCAGCAGCAGCAGCAAAAAGAAACTCCTTCACACACTTTTATTTCTATACTTATNGTGCATTGAAGAAGGAAAGGGCAACCCACTCCAGTGTTCTTGCCTGGAGAATCCCAGAGACAGTGGGTTCCCGTCTATGGGGTCGCACAGAGTCGGACATGACTGAAGCGACTTAGCAGCAGCAGCAGCAGAAAGAAACTCCTTCACGCACTTTTATTTCTATACTTATGCATACTTGCACTCATCTTTCCCTCCTCCTTTTATTTAGAGAAAAGAAGAACCTCTCCCTTTTAAAATTAAAATTTCCAGTGTATCCTAGACTCTGTTTAACCGTGCACCTTCCTAACTCCTGGTCCATCAGTCATCAATCCCTACCCCCAACTCCAGTATCTTCAATGTCTCCATTAGCTCCTTCTCAACAAGCAAACACACTCATCATTTTTTATGAAAGGAAACTATTTTTTTTTTGTCCTCACCTCCCCTTCAAACTATTCGACTGTTAATTAGCTCCTTTGTCTCTTCCCCATGTGTACACATGCTAAGTTGTTTCAGTCGTGTCTGACTCCTTGCAACCCTATGGACTATAGCCTGCCAGGCTCCTCTGTCTGTGGAATTTTCCAAGCAAGAATACTGGAATGGATTGCCATTTCCTCCTCCAGGAAATCTTTCTGACCCAGANCTTGTCCTCACCTCCCCTTCAAACTATTCGACTGTTAATTAGCTCCTTTTTCTCTTCCCCATGTGTACACATGCTAAGTTGTTTCAGTCGTATCTGACTCCTTGCAACCCTATGGACTATAGCCTGCCAGGCTCCTCTGTCCGTGGAATTTTCCAAGCAAGAATACTGGAATGGATTGCCATTTCCTCCTCCAGGAAATCTTTCTGACCCAGAGATCTAACCCAGGTCTCCTGCATTGCAAGTGGATTCTTTACCACTGAGCCACTGAGGAATCCCCATTTCTCCTCTGTCCACTAGTTAAATCAGTGGTTTTCAACATCTGGTATTAACAGTTATCTGTGAAGGGGTTTTCTTTTTAAAAACTCACATGTCATGTCATAGATCTTTCTTTTTCTTTCTCTAAAGGTTTTTTTTTAACCTTGCAAAACTGAAATTCTGTATGTATTAAACACCTTCCCAATACCTCCTCCCTGGAAACCACAATTCTGTGTTGTTTCTGTGAGCTTGACTGCTTTAGACAGAAATTTGTTTTTGTTTTGTTTAACATATACATGAATTACTAGCTTCAAAGCTATCTAACACTTTCTCAACAGCTTTGTTGGAATGCTATCATGCTACTAATTATTTGATGCTTTTCCCCTTATGGTAAATAGTTAAGCGCATCATACAATATTAATGGCAAAGCATTATACACATACAACATAAAGTTATGGCAGTTTGATCTCTATTAAAATATTTAAGCCTGTTCTTTACGGTTTTTTATTTTAGATTTTTCTTTGGGACTTAATTCATGTTATAACTGGAAGTTTGTAACTTTGTACCATCTCTACCCACTTCACCCAGTCCCAGCGTCCATCTCTTATAACCACCAGTCTGCTGTCTGTATCTATGAGTTGGGGGGATTTTTTAGATTCTATGTTTAAGTGAGATCACATATTTTTTGTCTTTGAGTTTTTCACTTAGCGTAATGCCCTCAAGGTCTATTCATGTTGTCAGAAACTGCAAGCTTTCTCTCTTTTTCATGGCTGAATAGTATTCTCTTGAATATATACCACATTTTCTTTATCCATTTATCCATTGATGGACACTTTGGTTGTTTCCATGTCTTGACTATTATAAATAGTGCTGCAGGTAACATGGGTACAGATATCCTTTCAAGTTAGTGTTTTTGCTTTCTTTAGATAAATATTGAGAAGTAGAATTGCTGGATCAGATGGCAGTTCTATTTTTAATTTTTTTAAGAACCACTATACTGTTTTCCCTAGTGGCTACACCAATTTTTATTCCCACCAACACTGCACAAGAATTCCCTTTTCTCCACGTCCTCACCAACAGTTTTTATTATCTTTTTGAAAACAATCCTCCTAACAGGTGTGAAGTGATATTTCCTTATCGTTTTGATTTGCATTTCCCTGATGATTGGAGAAGGCAATGGCACCCCACTCCAGCACTCTTGCCTGGAAAATCCCATGGACGGAGGAGCATGGTAGGCTGCAGTCCATGGGGTCTCTAAGAGTCGGACACGACTGAGCGACTTCACTTTCACTTTTCACTTTCATGCACTGGAGAAGGAAAGAGCAACCCACTCCAGTGTTCTTGCCTGGAGAATCCCAGGGACGGGGGAGCCTGGTGGGCTGCCGTCTATGGGGTTGCACAGAGTTGGACACGACTGAAGCGACTTAGCAGCAGCAGCAGCAGATGATTGGTGATGTTGAGCATCCTTTCACGTGCCTGTTGGTCATCTGCATTTCCTCCTTGCAAAAATGTCTATTCAGTTCTTCCACCCACTTTTCAATCAAGTTGTTTATTTCTTTGATGTTGAGTTGTGTGATGTATGCAGTTATTTTTTAAATCAGGTGGGAAAAAATAGGAATTGCAAACAGATTATTTGTCTTCTACATTTACCTATGAAGTTACTTTTACTGGTGTCCACTAAGTCTTCATGTGGATTCAAGTTACTGACTAGTGTATTTGCATTTTAGCCTGAAGGACTCCTTTTAGGATTTCTTATAGGGGAAGTCTACTAATGACACAGTTATTTATTTATCTAGAAATGTCTTGATTTCTCCTTCATTTTTGAGTGGTGATTTTGGTAAATATAGAATTATTCGTTGACATATTTATTTTTTCAGCCTTTGAATATATTGGTCTACTGCCTTCTGGCCTCATAGTTTGTAATGAGAAATTAGGTTGTTGATTTCATTGAGGACTGTTTATAAATGATGATTCATTTTTCTCTCATTGATTTCAACATACTATTTGGTTTTGAACAGTGGTTTATGAGGTATCTCAGTGAGAATTTTCTTGAGTTTATCTAATTAGAAATTATGGAACTTCTTGGATATGTAGATTAATTTTTTTTTATTTGGAAAGTTTTAGCTATTATTTCTTCAAATATTCTTCTTTCCCCTTTCTCTTTCTTCTCTCCTCTGGGACTCATATGTATATGTTGGTGTGCATGATGTATATGTGTATATATGTATATGTGCATGATGGTATATGTGGAAAAATTCATCTATCTTCAACTTCATTGGTTCTTTTTTTTGCCTGCTCATATCTACTATTAAACTCTCTAGTGAATTTTTCATTTTAGTTATTGTACTTTTCAGCTAACTCTGGAATTTCTATTTTTGTTCATTTATATAATTTTTGTTATGTTATTAATATTCAGTATGTGATGAGATACCATTTTCATCTTTCCTTTAGTTCTTCAGATGTGATTTTCTTTATCCTTTGACATATTAGCTCATTTAAAGTCTTTGTCTAACATGTCCAAATTTGGAGCTTTCTCAGGGCAGTTGCTATTGATTATTTTTCACCCTGCATGTGGGCCTTACTATCTTGCTTTTTGTTTTTGCACGGCTCATAATATTTTGTTTTGAAAACTGGACATTTTGAATAGTATAATCTGGCAACTGTACATATTGGATTCTCTTCTTTCTCTATGGTTTTCAGTTGTTAACTTGTGGTAGTTGTTGTTGAGTAACATTTCTGATTATAAAGTCTATATTCTTAGTCATGTATGGCCACTGAAGTCTCTATTCCATTAGCTTGATGGTCAGCTAAGGATGAAACAGATTTTCTTACACATTTGGAACCAAAAATCACTCAGTCTTTGCAGATGGGCTCTGTGTGTGTCTGTTAGGACACACCTTCAGCACTCAGCTAGGCAGTTTACAACTGTGCCTTATAATAGCCTTCACTTCCTGCTTGCACACCTCTTTAAGGTCAGCCAGAAGTGGGACCCTAGGGCTTTCTTGGACCTTTTCTGAGCATATGCAGAGCCTTGAGCATGAGAGAAGCTTATGGATTCCCAGAAATATGTCAGAGTTTTCCAAAGCCCTTTTTCCCCAAAGTATCTCATTCCCTCGCCTTTCCTCCCAAGTTTCTTTAGTGAGTCTACTGTTACCCCAACTGTTATCATTACTTCAGACAGCAGTGACTACAAATTTGCCCATAAATGTTTTCAACAAATCCCCCCCATGCCCCCCGCCCTCGCCCCCGCCTCCTGCTCCTTTTCATGGCAACTTTAGCACTGGGTGAGTTTTGATTTAGGTGAGATAAAACAAACCTCTTAAATAGGTCTTCCAGAAAGCCACCAGACAGATCATCCAATGACAATTATTTGCAAATGAAGTCCTTCCTGCTTCTTCTAGTACCAGGAGTACCATGAATGCAGGCAGTTCATTTTCAAGGTTACAGCTGAGCACAGGAGCAAGTTGTGGGACTAGGATAATTTAAAATGCCGTGAAATTCACTGTTCTTACCATGATTCAACTTAATTAAAAATAAGTACACCCCAATTACCACAAGCTTTTGTATAGTTTTCAGATTCTGAAAAGGTTGATTCTAATAGTTTTGATAGGTGAAAAATATTTCAGATTTTTAGTTGTTTTTATGGTGGAGCAGACTTTAGAAGTCCCTTATTCATCTATTTCCAGTGATATCATCACTTAGTGGCTCAGAGGATAAAGCATCTGCCTGCAGTGTGGGAGACCCGGCTTCGATCCCTGGGTTGGGAAGATCCCCTGGAGAAGGAAATAGCAACCCACTCCAGTATTCTTGCCTGGAGCATCCCATGGACAGAGGAGCCTGGCGGGCTACAGTCCACGGGGTCGCAAAGAGTCAGACACGACTGAGCGACTTCACTTCACCCAATTTTGTACAGTTTCCAGATTCTGAAAAGGTTGATTCTAACGGTTTTGATAGTTGAAAAATCTTTCAGATTTTTAGTTGTTTTTATGGTAGAGCAGACTTTAGGAGTCCCTTATTCAACTATTTCCAGTGATATCATCACTTATCAATAGTTTTAATACATATATGAATTTCAATAAAATGTATTTTTAAAGTTTATAGAAAACATTTCTTTGAAAGTATACTTTTATACTTTATGCTTCTGTTTCAAGAATACTGCTAGACATAAAGCAGATTTAAGGAACATTTTGGTACTTAAAAGATGAGCAACGTCCAATGAGGAAAACAATGTCAATTTTGTACCTTCATACTCTTGCTTTCACATTTACGTCTACGTAATTTCTTTCAATTGCTATATTGTGTTTTTTGGCTTGAGGGCCATTGCTCAAGCATCCAGGAAAACAAGCATTGCTTTGTTATACTGATTTATTCATTTATACTTTTCACGCATGTATTTATTTGTACTTAGTCACTCAATCGTGCCCTATTCTTTATGGCACCATGGACCATTGCCTTCCAGGCTCCTCTGTCCATGGAATTCTCCAGAATACTGACATGGATTACCATTTCCTATTCCAGGGGAGCTTCCCCACCTGAGGGTAGAACCAGCATCTCCTGCATTGCAGGTGGATTCTTTTACTGCTGACCAACAGGGAAGCCAGTGTAAATTGTCCTAAAATTGGTATAATTTGTCCTAAAATTAAGTCTGCATTAAGTTTCTTGTGGAAGACTTTTCTAATCCTTGGTCCACATCAGCTTTGTTATATACTCTCATGGAACCATCCTTTTTTCCTTTAGGTCTCCTTATCTTATCAGTAATTATACACTCATTTTTGTCACCATTTGATTAATTCTTGTCTCCTCCATTAGGTTACATGAGATNTGCATTAAGTTTCTTGTGGAAGACTTTTCTAATCCTTGGTCCACATCAGCTTTGTTATATACTCTCATGGAACCATCCTTTTTTCCTTTAGGTCTCCTTATCTTATCAGTAATTATACACTCATTTTTGTCACCATTTGATTAATTCTTGTCTCCTCCATTAGGTTACATGAGATCAGTGACCACGGTTTGCTTAGAATTGTGCCCCGAGAACCTACCATAATGCCTGGAACAGAAGTGAATAATGGCATGAAGCATTCACTTTCATTAAATGATTGATATGAATTATATGCTCAAATTAATCTATCCCCATGCACCACAATTTCCCTTGTTTTGCTTGTTGTTTAATATGTATCTTTTAAACCTTACTAAATCTCTTTATAAGGTAACCTCTTTAAATGGCACAAAATTTGTATTTACAGATATGTATCAATTAGAGAAAGAAATGGCATTAGAGAAAAAGACATTAGAGAAGGAAATGGCAACCCACCACAGTATTCTTGCCTGGAAACCCCATGGACAGCGGAGCCTGGCAGGTTACAGTCTATGGAGATCCAAGAGTCAGACACAACTTAGTGACTAAACCACTACCACCATCTGTAGACATAGATACAGAAATCAGTTCAGTTCAGTCACTCAATCATGTCCAACTCTTAGACCCCGTGGACTGCAGCATGCCAGGCTTCCCTGTCCATCATCAACTCTCAGAGTTCATTTCCATTGAGTCGGTGATGCCATCCAGCTATCTCATCCTCTATTGTGCCCTTCTCCTCCCACCTTCAATCTTTCCCAGCAGCAGGGTCTTTTCCAGTGAGTCAGTTCTTCACATCAGATGGTCAAGGTATTGGAGCTTTTTCAGCATCAGTCCTTCCAACAAACATACAGGACTAATTTCCTTTAGGGCTAGCTGGTTTGATATCCTTGCTGTCCAAGGGACTCTCAAGAGTCTTCTCTAACACTGCAGTTTAAAAGTATCAGTTCTTTGGCGCTCAGCTTTCTTTATGGTCCAACTCTCACATCCATACTTGACTACTGGATCAC
>SJYA01002091.1:1249118-1266914 GCA_006410615.1 Neotragus moschatus
CTCTGATTCCTCTGCCTTTTCTAAATCCAGTTTAAACACTTGGAAGTTCTCATTTTCAGTACTTTTGAAGCCTGGCTTGGAGAATTTTGAGTACTACTTTGCTAGCGTGTGAGATAAATCCATATGTGCGGTAGTTTGAGCATTCTTTGGCATTGCCTTTCTTTGGGATTGGGATGAAAACTGACCTTTTCCAGTCCTGTGGCCACTGCTGAGTTTTCCAAATTTGCTGGCATATTGAGTGCAGCACTTTCACAGCATCATTGTTTAGGATCTGAAATAGCTCAGCTGGTATTCCATCATGGTGAGAGATGAATATACATACCTAGATATAGAAATAGAGATGTATACTCATCTCTCACTGTAATATAATAAGTATTCATAAGTAAACAGGTACTGAGTGAATGAGTGAGTGGGGAAAAACTCATTGATCGTAATGATTCTAGGGCCCAGGAATAATCAAAATAGATGCTGCATGAAGAATGAAGAGAATCAAGTTAGCTCAACTTGATCAAGTTAGCTCAAGTTCAACTAAGAGGAAGAACTAAGAGGATCTGCTACAGGAGAAGGGAAGTTCTTACTGACCTGGAGGATCACTCTGGCATAGTCTCATCTACTCTTCTTTTCAGTGGAAGGTTTCAGAATTCAGGAAGCAAATTAGTGCTTGATAGAGATTAGTTTCAATTTATTTTGTGAGCTTGAATCATCACTTTGCCTTGTAAATATTTACAATTCTTCTATTAGCTATGCACTCCCCTGACATTTAAACTTTATTCATAAGCACCTCTATTATACGACCTGTAATTGCTGATAAAGATGGGTAAAAGCACCACATATTGGGGTTACCACAGATGTCTATGGAAATGACAATCTTTCCTGCCTCTTGTGAAAACACCATTTGCCTCACTTCAGTCTAGGCTGATGCAACTCACCTCTTCAGAGGTGGAAGACAATTTCCAGAAAGTTGCAGGTGAAGTTGAATGAAACAGAAGAATCAACTGAGNCTGATAAAGATGGGTAAAAGCACCACATATTGGGGTTACCACAGATGTCTATGGAAATGACAATCTTTCCTGCCTCTTGTGAAAACACCATTTGCCTCACTTCAGTCTAGGCTGATGCAGCTCACCTCTTCAGAGGTGGAAGACAATTTCCAGAAAGTTGCAGGTGAAGTTGAATGAAACAGAAGAATCAACTGAGTCCTTGCTACCTTGGGAACCAAGATTTTGGTACCTTGTCTACAAGAAGAAATTAAGCTCATCCACGGACAAAGAGACCCAGGTGCTAACGTACAAATGATTCATTCTGCTTCTGTGGTTCTCTGAGGACTTAAGAAAGAGCTCAGTCTTTGATTTCTCCTCCAGTTGGCCAGCCGTATGTTAGGCTCTTGTGCCATAAACACCATGGAGACCAAGCAGCCTTCTTTTCGACCATCTTAAGTTTGTTTTTAATCTAACTTCACATGAGTGAAGTTAGTACACATGTAGTAACTTCACATCAGTGTACACATCAGTGTAAATAAAAACTACCATTTAAGTTACAGATGAGATTGTAAATACTCGACTTAGATTGTCTAAATTGCACAGCTGGCTCTATTTTCTAGTTTTCCATTCACTATTGTCTGTCTCCTCCTTCACCAGCTTCCTAACTCAAAAATGTTGGTTCAGAGGTGCAGCTTAAATTAGGCAGGAGGGAAAAGCATGTCTGTTTAAAGCTGCAGCAAATATGGGAAAGATGGGTAAATGCTTAACCATTCTGGGTGTATTTGAACTTTAAAATATTAACTCAAGTAAGTCTTCTTCAGACAGCTTGAAAAAGGGGTAGTAAAGACTTTTAGGCTGCGGGAGAATGGGGGGAAATCTTTCTTCATTTTATGAAACCCTGTTGGGATCAAGTGACATGACCCAGCTATGGGAAAATTGGATTAAATAAGGCTTAGACTTCAAACCCCTTGGAATTATGGTGGCTAAGATGGTAAAGAATCTGCCTGCAATTATCTGAGTTTGATCCCTGGGTTGGGAAGATCCCCTGGAGAAGGAAATGGCAACCCACTCTAGTATTCTTGCCTGGAGAATCCCATGGACGGAGGAGCTACAGTCCGTAGGGTTGCAAAGTGTCCAACATGACTGAGTGACTAACACTTTTTTTCACTTTTTCAGACTTCAGACTCGTAGGAGTTATTATACTCCATGATACCAAAAGCAGATTTATTTCGTAAGGAAGGCCCTGGATAAGACTTATGGCACAAACCTGAAACTACCACAACATTGTTAATTGGCTATACCCCCAATATAAAATAAAAAGTTCAAAGTTTAAAAAAAAAAANATAGATGTGCCAAGAATGATACCAGAGACTTTCATAAACACAGATCTAATGCTTATTTTCTAGGGTTGGGGTTTGAGCAATTGTTAAGACAATCATTGCTCTCTCTCTCTGCCCCCTAAAATTGAAACAGAGTATGCTAAAAGTGCTTTAATAATTTGAATGTGTAATCCTGGTAGATTTCACCCCAAATCTCTTAATTCATCAGTAAGCGGAATGAGCTCTGTGATGCGTACAGTGCAAGACATTGTACTGGGGGTCATGGTGCTTTTAGAGGTGGTAATAATGGTGCTGGTGATGCTGGTAACTTACATGTTAATTAGATTTTTTATTGGAACCCTACAAAAGTATGAGGAGGGTATACTCCTATCCTTATTTTACAGAGGAGGAATATAAGGTTGGAGAGGCTGATGAACTGCCCAAAGTCACCAGCTAGTAAGCCGTGGACCCCATCTTTGATGTCACATGCCAGGCTTTAACTCACCAGCGAGCTTTGCTTCAAGAGTTCACGGTCTATTAATATATTCCCTTGCTTATCAATCTGTGAATGAGCCAGATGGTGTATGTTTTAAAGTTCATGAAAAAAAAATTGGAGTAATGGCTTTAACAAGGAAGTATCAATAAGCCTGTTCCTTAGTGAGGTTCAATATGTAGCTCAATGTCAAGGACAGTATCCGTTTGGTTAAGTAAAGCTCTGAATCTGAGACCTGTACTACTGAAAAAATATTGATCGTGTCTTGTCCCCTGCTAGGAAGCATAACATGGACTTCACAGATGTGAAATTTAAACACCTTGTCGCTTACTTACAGTAAGCACTTGCTGTGATAAACCAAGGAGACGTCAAGTCCAACAGAAGTGTTTATCTGAAAGAATGTCTCTAAGCAGAACGTTGGTCCTTGATGTTGCCTGTAGTTGTTCCCCATTCACATTAGTTCAAGATGTCTCTTTTGATAATTAGCTAAAAGAGATAGAGGACAAAAGCAAAGATAAAAACCTTTACTCAAGGCAAAATTTCCCTTCAATATGGTTTCCAGTATAGTGATTATTCTGCACATTGTCATATAAATGTGGCCAAACAGACTACAAAACCAACAGAGTACACAGCTACCGGAATAGTAGTCATTTCTCTCTTTTTTTAAGGCACCCCATTCCAGCACTCTTGCCTGGCAAATTCCATGGACGGAGGAGCCTGGTGGGCTGCAATACATGGGGTCGCTAGGAGTCGGACAGGACTGAGCGACTTCACTTTCACTTTTCACTTTCATGCACTGGAGAAGGAAATGGCAACCCACTCCAGTGTTCTTGCCTGGAGAATCCCAGGTATGGGGGAGCCTCGTGGGCTGCCGTCTGTGGGGTCGCAGAGAGTCGGACACGACTGAAGTGACTTAGCAGCAGCAGCAGCACTGGCCTATAGATATCCCGCCAGGCTTCTCTGTCCATGAGCTTCTCCAGGTTAGAATAATGGAGTGAATTGCCATTTCCTCCTCCAGGGGATCGTTCCATCTCAGGGATCGAATCCTCGTCTCTTGCATCTCCTGCACTGGCAGGTGGATTCCTTACCACTAGCGCCCTAAGGCCCACTTTCAAATGAAGCCTCACCCAGCACAGGTAACAGACATGTATTTGAAAGAGAAAGAAGTACTAAAGGATTCCTTCTAGAGATTAATAACCGCTTATATCATACTTGATAATTTCCTAAGGTTTTTCACATGTCAGATATATTATCTGACACTCAGTGTCTGTTTTAAGAAAGAGCTAACTGAACTGTGGTGTTGGAGAAAACTCTTGAGAGTCCCTTGGACTGCAAGGAGATCCACCCAGTCCATTCTGAAGGAGATCAGCCCTGGGATTTCTTTGGAAGGAATGATGCTAAAGGTGAAGCTCCAGTACTTTGGCCACCTCATGGGAAGAGTTGACTCATTGGAAAAGACTCTGATGCTGGGAGGGATTGGGGGCAGGAGGAGAAGGGGATGACAGAGGATGAGATGGCTGGATGGCATCACTGACTCGATGGACGTGAGTCTGAGTGAACTCCGGGAGTTGGTGATAGACAGGCCTGGCGTGCTGCGATTCATGGGGTCGCAAAGAGTCGGACACGACTGAGCGACTGAACTGAACTGAACTGAACTGACTACTTGTGGTCATGTCACTTTCCCCAAGCATGAACATCAATCCTGAGGGGCAGGAAGCTGGAACTAGGGCCCCACCTAAGTACTCTACTTCCAAATCTGTCCTTTTATATCCTTGTTAATTTAAAAGGCTCAATTGAGAAACAGAATCATAAGTAGCTGAGAATCCTCTCTAATTAGTGCACGTGGTCAAGGAGCTCCTGCAAAAACCAGAGGCCTGGAAGCAGGGCAGTCCTCTGAACTTGCACCAGTTTCTAGTGTCCACAGTGGATTTTCCAGGGGAACATTTCAACTTATTCATTGGGATAATGGCAATGACTTTGTGCCCTCTGTTGTAGTTACAGGGCTTCCCAGGTGGCACCAATGGTAAAGAACCTGCCTGCCAATGCAGGAGACATAAGAGACACAGGTTCAATCCCTGGGTCAAGAAGATCCTTTGGAGGAGGGCATGACAACCCACTCCAGTATTCTTGCCTGGAGAATCCCATGGACAGAGAAGCCTGGCGGGCCATGGTCCATGACGTCACACAGAGTCAGACACGACTGAAATGGCTTTGGAGCGGCGGCAGCATTGTAAATACACATTTCCCCCTCAGTTTGCTAAAGGTTTGACTTTCAGATGAACAGGTAGGGCCCACTAACTTGTAATAAATTCATTGGCACAGNGGCCATGGTCCATGACGTCACACAGAGTCAGACACGACTGAAATGGCTTTGGAGCGGCGGCAGCATTGTAAATACACATTTCCCCCTCAGTTTGCTAAAGGTTTGACTTTCAGATGAACAGGTAGGGCCCACTAACTTGTAATAAATTCATTGGCACAGCTTTTTGGTCTGCACGACCTTCTTCTGTCTTGTGGAGTGATACTTTACAACTGACCACATGTCATTGCTAAGCACAGTCTCACTGTCTGGTGAATGCCTTTGGAAGGTGCACAGACTGAATAGCTAGAGCTGAGATCCCTCTCCCAGTAGGTGAAAGTAGACAGGTCCCTTTCTTTTTCTTCTTTTTATATTTATTTGGCTTTGCTAGGTCTTAGTTGCAGCACACGAACTTGTAGTTGAGGCATGTGGGATCTAGTTCCTCGACCAGGGATCAAACCCCGATCCCCTGCATTGCAAGCTCAGAGTCTTAGCCACTGAACCACCCATAGACAGTCTCCTTACTGAGTGAGTTATGTAGTCAGGGGCACACACACACATCCATGGCTTCTCAGCCTGCAGGATTAGATAGGCTCTGATGCTGTCTCCCTCCTGTCTACCACGGTGGGCACTTGTGCAGCTTGGGCTCTCCTCAAAGGCTCAAAGGTCCAAAGCTGAGCCCTGTCACCCCTCCAGGGCCCTCACCACCCATGTCACCCCTCCAGGGCCCTCACCACCCGTGTCATGCCTCCCCTGGGCATTCCCAACTGCCATACTCCTGCTTCTCCCAGACTCTTCCATGAGTCCTGCACCACTGTCCAGAGTGCTCCAGAAGCCATGAACATTCTGTCAGAATGTCCTCGCAGCCAGAGACCATTGGTGAGAGCTGATCCAGGGCCACAGACACACAGGCTGATCAGCTGGCCACCACCAAAGACCCACCAACTGTCAGGGCAACAACCGATAAAGTGAAACTAGTGAGAGCGCTAGTCACTCAGTCTTGTCCGACTCTGTGTGACCCTATGGACTGTGTAGCCTGCCAGGCTGCTCTGTCCATAGGATTTCCCAGGCAGGAATACTGGGGTGGGTAACCATCTCCTTTCTCCAGGGGATCTTCCCAACCCAGGGATCAAACCTGGGTCTCCCACATTGCAGGCAGATTCTTTACTGTCTGAGCCTCCAGGGGAGCCACAGTACCCCTGCAGTCCTTCAGCCCTCCTTGCAGGGTCTTCTCTCTCGGGCTTCTCCATTTCTATCAGGGCCAGACACNTTCTCCAGGGGATCTTCCCAACCCAGGGATCAAACCTGGGTCTCCCACATTGCAGGCAGATTCTTTACTGTCTGAGCCTCCAGGGGAGCCACAGTACCCCTGCAGTCCTTCAGCCCTCCTTGCAGGGTCTTCTCTCTCGGGCTTCTCCATTTCTATCAGGGCCAGACACTAAGTATAGAACTCAGGAAACCAGTTAAATGACTGGCCTTGGAAGTAACAAGCTGGGTCCCCACACAAAGTAGCTCTTACCTGGGACACAATCCACACCCTCCCAAAGAGCCAAGCACGGACAGTCTTAGCATGGGGTGGGAGGGTCAGTGACAAAGGCTTCCCCACAAAGGAAGCTGTAACCCTGCCCAGCACCCTCTGGTGGGTGTCCCAGGACCAGGTGTCAGGACTTGGACATCCAGAAAGTGGTCTCAAAAGCCTTTGCTATATCTTTCTTAGAGACAGAGCGAAACAGTCAAAAGAACAATTTTCAACACTTGATCTCACATTAAGAAAATGAAGCCGAGCAGCTATTCCTTGTGACTGTATCGCCCTCTGGTGTTCAAAATGTAATGAACTGTAAACAGGCATTCCAGCTTCTAAACAGTCCTCACCCCCAAATCACCCATTCTGTTTAATATCCCTGGACTTCTCAGGTAGCACAATGGTAAAGAATCTGCTTGCCAATGCAGGAGACGCGGGAAACTGGGGTTCAGTCCTTGGATGGGTGAAATCCCTGGAGCTGGGAATTACAATTCACTCCAGTATTCTTGCCTGGAAAATTCCATGGACAGAGGAGCCTGGCGTGCTACAGTGGGGTCACAAAGAGTTGGACATGACTGAACACACGCACAGACAGATAACTCATCGCTGACGCAGCTCCCTCAGCTACCTGAGATTCTGAGAATCACCAAGAAAAACACTCATGGAAATATCAGGGTGGGGCAAGACACGGCTAGAGGGGACACCGCCCTTTTGCTGCATTCTTCTGGAGCTGAAATTTTGCAATAGTGTCAAGTAGCTAGGCATTTAGGGGGGTTTAAAACATAACCTTGTAAAAATCTGTTCTGAAGTTTCTGTCTGAAGGGGGAAATTTAGGAGCAGTTGCTGCAACTCAGAGATCTCACACCCGTTGACTGGGCCAGAGCAGAAGACCCAAGAGCTCCAGGCAGCAAATCCACAACCAGCACATCAGTGCCTGCTGGCTGCCGGGGGAGGCAGAGGCCAGGAGCCACCCCTGCTCTCGCTCGCTCGCTCTCTCTTTGGCACATCACAGAGGTCCCGAAACACCGGGTCTTAGTCAGGTGTTCCTCAACCAGCAAGGTGGGGTAAGTGTTTTAAAGGCAGGAGCACACTGCAGTCTGAAATGGCTACACTGGCCTCACCCTCAGCTACCTTGAATCTACAGCTTCTCGTGACCAGTTAGAAGAGGAGACCACTCATCCACACTTAAAAGCACACTCCAGGGTATATGCCCAGCAGTGGGATTGCTGGGTCATATGCTGGTTTTATTCCTGGTTTTTTAAGGACTCTCCATAGTGGTTGTATCCGTTTGCATTCCCACCAACAGTGTAAGAAGGTTCTTTTTTCTGCACACCCTCTCCAGCATTGATTGCCTGTAGACTTTTTGATGGTGGCATTCTGACTGGTGTGAGGTGATGCTTCACTGTGGTTTTGATTTGCATTCCTCTAATAATGAGCGATGCTGAGCAGCATGTGTTTATTATGTGCCTGTATGTTTTCTTTGGAGAAATATNTTTCTGCACACCCTCTCCAGCATTGATTGCCTGTAGACTTTTTGATGGTGGCATTCTGACTGGTGTGAGGTGATGCTTCACTGTGGTTTTGATTTGCATTCCTCTAATAATGAGCGATGCTGAGCAGCATGTGTTTATTATGTGCCTGTATGTTTTCTTTGGAGAAATATCTGTTTAGGTCTTCTGCCCACTTTTTGATTGGGTTGTTCATTTTTCTGGTATTGAGCTGCATGAGCTGCTTGTATGTTTTGGAGATTAATTCTTTGTCAGTTGTTTTGTTTGCTATTATTTTCTCCCACTCTGAGGGCTGTCTTTTCACCTTGCTTGAAAAAGACACCTGTACCCCAATGTTCACTGCGGCACTATTTACAGTAATAGCTAGGACATGGAAGCAACCTAGATGTCCATCAGCAGATGAATGGATAAGGAAGGTGTACATATACACAATGGAATGTTACTCAGCCATAAAAAGGAATGCATTTGAGTCAGTTCTAATGAGGTGGATGAACCTAGAGCCTATTATACAGAGTGAAGTAAGTCAGAAAGAGCAAGACAAATGTCATATGTTAATGTGTATATATGGAATCTGGAAAGATGATACTGACGATCCTACATACAGGGTGGCAAAGAAGCCACAGACATAAAGAATAGACTTTTGGATTCAATGGAAGGAGGAGAGGGTGAGATGATTTGCAACAATAGCATTGAAACATATACATTACCATATGCAAAACAGATGACCAGTGTGAGTTTGATGTATAAAGCAGGGCACCCAAAGCTGGTGCTCTGTGACAACCTGGAGGGATAGGATATGGAGGGAGGTGGGAGGGGGTTCAGGATGAGGGGGACATGTGTACTTATGGCCAATTCATACTGACGTATGGCAAAAACCCATCACAATAATGTAGAGCAATTATCCTCCAATTAAAATAATTTTTTTTTTTTTAAAAAAAGCACACTCCACAATCCAAGGCAGCTGACAAGGAGGAGCAGATGACAGTGCAGGACAGATGGGCTGGGGAGGGGAGAGGAGGGGTTCCCTGGGAGCCAGAGCACGGGAACAGGGACCTTCCCTCCACAGTTCTCACTGGGGAACTTCCACCAGTCTGGTGCCCAGACAGGATGGCATGGCAGGTGTGTCAGTTTCTAGCCATGCTGAACAAGCTAGTACAAAGTGGATGACCTAGAACAACGGAAGCGTATCATCTCACAGTCCTGGGAGGCTGAAGTCTGCAATCGAGGTGTTGCGGGCCAGGTTGTTTGTTCCGGCAGCTCCGAGGGAACAAAGCTCACGGCACCCTCTTGGCTTCTGGCGTTGGGCCATCCTTGGCACGCCTCAGTCTCTGCCTCCATCGCCACAGTGTCCTCCCTGCTCCGTCTTCACACGGTGCTCCTCCCGGTGTGAGTCTGTCTCTGCGGCTCCTCTTGCAGACTACAGTCATGTGGGATGAAGGACCCACCCGGCCCACTCCAGTATCCTTGCCTGGGAAATCCATGGACAGAGGAGCCTGAGGGGGCTGCGGTCCATGGGGTCACAAAAGAGTCACATGACTGAGCGACTAAATAGGAACAACTCCTACTCCAGGACGTCCTCATCCTAACTAACATCTTAATTACATGCGCAGAACCGTACTTTCAAGAAGGTCACATTCATACACGCTGGGGATTACGATGTTTCTCCTTTAGTGACACAGTTAAACCCGCAACAGGACTATAAGGCTGGGCAAATTGGAGGTTCTCATTAGGCCTATTCAGTGGTGTGCTAGAAAATATTCAACAACCAGATTTCCAGGGGAGAAAAAGCCCTAGTGGTGAAGTGTTCGCAAATTTTCTTGGCATAACTATTCCCTCACAGGCCTGCTTCAAGCTACCAACATAACACTCAGCTTGTCAAACTTCCAGAAAATTTAACCATGTGCATCCCTCACCCACTGGTGCAAACCAACTCCCACATGCTGTTGAGCCTACAGTATTTTACAATGTCAGTGGCTGAAAGGAGTTTTCCAAAACAGCTTGTTCTATACATTTACACGGGCTTCTCTTGTGGCATAGTGGTAAAGTGTCTTCCTGCCAGTACAGGGAATGCAGCTTTGATCCCTGGAGGAGGACACAGCAACCCACTCCAGTATTCTTGCCTAGAAAATTCCATGGGCAAAGAAGCCTGGAGGGCTACAGTCCAAAGGGTTGCAAAGAGTTTGACACGACTGGCCACACACACGTATAGGTTTACCTGTTGAGGCCAAGGTGCCCCTACAACTTTTGATTAATCTGTACATAAAGTGACCACTTTGTGTATACTGCATATCAGCTTTTAAATCTGAGCACGCTTTGGGGCCATTCTATTTTGTGGGCCTCCCTAACCCTGAAGCAGCAGCAGCAGCATTCTCCTTCCAGCCTTCCAGACACTCTGCCCCCACCTCTGATGTCCTTACCATCCACAGGTCCCATTTGCCTCATGGCTATCCCCAAGCCTATCAACTTACCCACGTTCCTTGGGATCTTGGCACTCGGCTCTCATTCTCTCCACCCCAAGTCCTATCACTGACCTTTGACCTCGGGTCGTTCCGCTCCCATGTAGGCTTCCCAGCCAGCACACCCTCCCTTGTGACTCCTTGTTCAGATACCTGGATGTTCTAAGATCACAAACCTTGAACTCCAGCCTCACCCACTACTGCCTACCTCACCAGCTAACTTCCCTGTGCTCATGGTACTACCATCTCACTAGTACCCCCCAGCTCCCCAGATATATCAGTTGTTCCTTTCTTATGCCCTCTCTTTGTTCAGCCTAGATACTGTAACTATAATATTCCCTTGTCCATGCTCCCAATTCCTTTCACCACCCCAGCCAACATCCCCTTGTGCATCCACGGCTGAGACAGATGTCGGCACCACAGACCCATGGTCTCTGTTACCAGCTGAAACCCTGCCTCATACCCTCTGTGTGTCTTGTGGCCAAGTCCTGGCTGACTCTTTGAGACCCCATGGAAGGTAGCTGACTCTCCCTCACTATCTCCCAGAGTTTGCTTGTGTGTCCTAGGGGAACCCTAATCCTTTCACCATTCTCCATCACTCTTATTCCAAACTCTTTCTTCACTTCCATCAAAAGACATTATGTCCCACTCGGGAAAAAAACATAGAGTACTCGATGGTTAAAGGTATTTTCACATACGTTCATTTGACCTCCACAGAAGCTGGGTCAGGCAGGCAGGGAAAGAGTTCTTATTCCTACTTCATAAGCCAAGAGACTCCTCTGAGGCTCAGAGGAGTTTCATGTTAACACCGGACAGTTACTAGCAAAGCTTTGGTTGGTGCACAGGTCTCCCAGGTCCAAGAACCCCGAGTCAGGCAGTGAAGTGGATATTTGTCCAAGGGCACAAGCAAGTCCTTAGCAGCCAGGACTAGCAACCACGTCTCTGCATACCTTCCAGATTCTTTATCCACCTCTAGGGTGTGCTGCCTTCACAACAATGGCTCTTAAGCACCTGAAGTTCATTTATCCTTTATGTTTGTGTATATGCGTTAGTTGCTCGTGTGTGCTAAGTCATTTCAGTCACATCCGACTCTTTGTGACCCCATGGACTGTAGCCCATCAGGCTTCTCTGTCCGTGGGATTCTCCAGGCAAGAAAACTGGAGTGGGTAGCCATTCCCTTCTCCAGGAGATCTTCCCCACCCAGGGGTCAAACCTACATCTCCTGCATTGTAGGCAGATTCTTTACTGTCTGCGTCACCAGGGCAGCCCCCCTTTTAGGTATAAAAAATTTTTAAGTAGAATGATCTTGAAAACAATAAGCAATGTTATTTTACTTTTTTTTTTTTTCCGAGTTGTTCCCACCAAGGACTGTCTCTCTGTGTGAGTATCTACGATGTCCTCAGAGCCTTGCCCGACACAAGCACAGCTGCCCTCAGCTCTTGTCACCAGCTTTGCAGGCTCTGGAAACAAGACCAACAACAAAACAAAGGGAGCCAGGCCAGGGATCTAATCTAGAAATGTCATCCCTTGCAGCCCAAATGCATGCCTGTTTGGCCTGCCATGGAGAATCCTCTTGGTGGATCCCTGCAAACAATCAAGCTGAGTTTCTGTGAATACATGATATAAGCCAAACCCACTTCCGTTGGGAATGGGGTCCAAAGTGAGTCATTCACTTCAGTGCCAGACAGATGGGAATCGCAGCCCTTTCCAGGCCCTTCCAGTAAAACATGAAGACTAAAGGGGATCTGCTTCTGTTCATAAGAAAGGTCCATCCCATCGCAGCATCTCTAGCAATACTTGCTGTTTGTGCTGTTGTTGTTTGTTGTTGTTCAGTCACTCAGTCATGTCCAATTCTTTGCAAGCCCATGAACTGCAGCACACCAGGCTTCCCTGTCCATCACAAAATCCCAGAGCTTGCTCAAACTCATGTCCATTGAGTTGAAGGTGCCATCCAATCATCTCATCCTCTGTCTCCTGCATCCCTTCCTGCCCTTAGTCTTTCCCAGCATCAGGGTCTCTTCCAATGGGTCTGCTCTTCGAATCAGGTGGCTAAAGTTTTGGAGCTTCAGCGTCAGTCCTTCCAATGAATATTCAGGGTTGATTTCTTTTAGGATTGAGTGGTTTGATCTCCTTTCAGCCCAAGGGACTCTCAGGAGTCCTCTCCAGCACCACAGTTTGAAAACATCAATTCTTTGGCGCTCAACCTTCTGTATGGTCCAGTTATCATACATCAGCGTACATGGAGGCAGACTCGCAAGAAGGGTGCTGACCTCCCTTGTCGTCTGCCATAGCCTGAATGTCTTTCTGCCTCTCGGCTGCTGCCTTGGAGATAAACTGTTCTTCACCTGCCCCTGCAGCTCTGCCCCCACCCCCTCAGAACTGATATCGCTGGGGAACACTGGCCTGGGGGACAGATGACTCAGCCCGTGACTGTAAACTTGGGTAAGACACAAGAGGAACCTCTGATTCTTCCTCTCTAGGAACAGAGGTTTGCTGTGACCTACCCAACTCAGCCACACTGTTAGGACTGCCTATGTTGTCCCAAT
This sequence comes from Neotragus moschatus, assembly GCA_006410615.1. Taxonomy (NCBI): domain Eukaryota; kingdom Metazoa; phylum Chordata; class Mammalia; order Artiodactyla; family Bovidae; genus Neotragus; species Neotragus moschatus. The sequence goes on from SJYA01002091.1 coordinate 1,262,242, forward strand.
GAAGGGGACTTCAGGAAGCAGCCCTGAGAGGGGACAAAGGAGTCCCCTTTATACAAGGGTGGTTTAGGGGCTCCCAGTACAGTGTTTCCTGACAGTGCTGGTGGAGGTAGAAAGTAAGGAGCAGCAACTTGTGAGCTGAGGAGCAGACCCAACAAAGGGAAAGCCCAGGCCGGTCCCATGGGTGAATCAGCAGGTGGCACCCCTGAATTTTTTTTTAGAATTTTTGATTCATGTGCATTTTATCCTGGCCTTATGGGCAGATTTGGGGGATGGGTAGAACAGGATGAAGGGCTCCCCACATGGCGCTAGTGGTAAAGAATACGCCTGCCAGTGCAGGAGACAAGGATTCGATCCCCGGGTTGAGAATATCCCCTGGAGGAGGGCATAGTCACCCGTACTCCAGCATTCTTGCCTGGAGAATCCCATAGACAGAGGAGCCTGGTGGGCTACAGTCCATGGGGCCGCAAAGACTTGAACATAATTGAAGCGACTTAGCACACACACCTTGAAGTCCAAGTTGGGGAGGAAAAAGTGTCTGATTACTGTTTACACTATGAAGGGCAATAGAGGATAAAATGCTGACCAAGTCTTTGAAAAGCAAAATAACAGGAAGACCATCAGGAATAATACTTATAGGCATAGATGTCTATTCACCAAGATTCATTGAATACCTATGAGCCCCAGGGACTCTAGCAATGAATGAGAGAGATCTGGAGCCTGTATCAACTACAGTGTCCTCTAAAAGCTAAGTGTCTGGAGAGTCCTTGGCCAGCCTTATTGAAAGCATCATCTCTGAGAAGAAAAATATCTGCTACTCTGAGCTTAACTCTGATTGGCAGTGGGACTCTGACATTTTAGAGTTGATAACCCACCTTGCTGCACCTGTATAAGTACAGTCCTAAGCACATTTCATAGATTTAGAGAAAAGACTGATCTTTTTGCCCAAGAAATATGATCTGATAAGCCAGGTTGGCCAATTGACTCCATGATGGAAGAAAATTTGGCTTGTGTTAAATTCATGTGGCTGCAGAGGGAGTTCTCTTACTTTAGATTTGAAAAGAGGTGCGTGAAAGGAGAGAGTGCCCCCAGAGTGGAGCCAGGAAGGGTTTAAAGCAGCCACTGTGTGAGGAGCTGAGGATGGGGTACAAGGAAAAGGACACTTCAAAGCCAAGTTTGACTTTGATGTTAATCAACAGGAGGTTTGTGAGATCACCACAGGAGCATAGCCATAGTAGACATTGAGAATGAAGCTGACATAAAAATGGTATAATGCAACACAGCTTCCCATTTTTTAAAAAAAGGAAGGCCTATGTTTGGGCTTCTCTGGTGGCTCAGATGCTAAAGAGTCTGTCTGCAGTAGAGGAGACCTGCAGTACAGGGTTCAATCCCTGGGTCAGAAAGATCCTCTGGAGAAGAGAATGGCAACCCACTCCAATAATCTTGCTTGGACAGGGGAGCCTGACAGGCTACAGTCCATGGGGTCTCAAAGAATTGGACACGACTGGAGCAATTAACACACACAAGGGTTCTGTATAGTGATCTCATTTTAAAAAGTAGATCTATGCATCTGTGTATAGACATACGTACACAGAGATGCAGTGTGCGCCATAATACATATTCAGACACATCCGTATATGCACAAAACCTTTCTGGAGAGTATGTAAAACTTGCTGAATCTCCATGAAAGAAAAGGATTAGGGCCTGGGGGGTAGGGGGAGAATTGTTTTTCATAGCGTAGCCGTTGTTTAATTTTTTTTTTACAACATGCATATATAACTTTTTAATTAAAACACTTTTTTTTCCCATTAAACTATGTTTGAGGAAGAATTACCAAGAAGGGCCCACTGCTTTGAGCAGCTGTGCGCTGTCAGCATTTAACATCCCACCTCAGTAGCTCTCCCGTCTAGTCTTGTCTGTGGCCAGTCTTCTCCTTTCTGGCCATGCTCCACACCACTTCCAGTTTTCTCTTTCAGAAACGTAGGTGGGATGGGGTGGGAGGTGGGAGGGAGGCTCTAGAGGGAGGGGACATATGTATACCTAGAGCGGATTCATGTTGATGTATGTCAGAGTCCACCACCATATTGTCAACAAGTTATCCTCCAATTAAAAATAAGTTTAAATTTAAAAAAAAAAAAAAGTAGGGTTACCTAAGCCAAGAAATCCTTGTTGCCTCCTNACACACACACACACACCCACACCCATTATGATCACCCTTCATCCTACACTGGGGAACTGGAGGAATGGGCCCTACCACTCACAGCGTTCATTAGAGGCACAACCGGAAGAAGTGGAATGACTCAAAACTGATTCAGAGTCTTCTCCTGAGAGCAACCCAAAGCTCGCCTCTGGAGGTTGGCAGAGAAAGGGCAGAAGGCCCTGGGGTGTCTGCTTCTCACTCCTGCCAAGGGCTCCATTCCCCTTCCTTTTAGAGCACATCTTGCACTTTCTGTGATTCCCCCAAGGGCAAGGTAAACAACAGGAGAGTTCCTTCTTGGCCCTGGTGGCAGCAGTGCCTGTTGGCTCCGGGTCACATTCCTTTCCAGACTTCACAGACCTTGGGTTACAAAGAGCTCGTTGCACAATTCTTGGGAGAGTGGGTATGGGGGCTGGGCTAAGTTGAAGGGGAGTGTCTGGCATGTGTCAGCCATCCAGATGGGGCCGTTTGCCAAGGCTCCCCAGGTGGCGGCATTGGGAGAGGGAGGAGAGGAGGGGGGAACGGAGAGAGGGAAAGAGTCAAATGTCTCAGGATCTCTGGTGAGGCAGATTCCCTTTCTCTTTTTTCTCTCCCACAGCTGTTAATAACACTTGTCAGGATGCATTTCTCAGGTGGAAAGCTTTTCAAAAGTACAGTCGGCATACCTGTGTTTCAGCTTACTGGAGACATTTGAAAGTTCAGAACCCACAAAGAAGAATCTGAAACGAAAGCTCCTCTTATCTCTCCATTTTTCATAGTCAAGCTTTCTCCTACCATTTTATGCGATAAGATGTATAAAATTACTCAATCTATTGCACAACTTTTGAAATGAATATGAAAGCTGAAAGATATTAACACAGTTTTGTTTAAGCTCTATGCCATGATGGAATCTTCTTTCCTGTTGGTAATCATTTCATAATTCTCTTTTATTAAAGACAATCTGTCTGGAAAACCAGAAACCTATGGAAGATCCTTATAGGATAAATGCATTTCAGTGAGTTAAAAAACAAGCTAGTGACCTAGAAAATATTAATCAGATCTTTGGAGCTGGTGGCTATACAAATGAGGCCTGTTCTTATATCAAACAATTCTTCATTTTCTTTCAGATTTGGGGACTTTAGGCTAATGTTAATACACTTGCAATGAATTCGGTTGGAGAAAACTCTGAGTATCTGTATCAGGGTGTACCTGGACTCAAACTTACAGATTAATTAGAGCTGCAAGACATAGACAACTCCACATAAAATGAACTCTGGACATGCCTAAGATTGCTCCTAAATTATCAATAACTCTAAACAAAATGTTAATTCGTGGTTTAAGTCAGGAAAGCCTCATATAGGAGAGAAACTAGGTAATAAAGATAGGTCAGTTACCACGGATGGTGTCGACCCCCATGCCTGCCAGATTAAGCTTGCTCACATGTGCATCTACAGAGTACACGCATATGTACCACAGAGTCTACACATGCATGCACACAAGCAAAGTCTTCCCTGGTGGCTCAGATGGTAAAGAATCTGCCTGCAACACAGGAGACATAGGTTCAGTCCCTGGGTCAGGAAGATCCCCTAGAGAAGGGAATAGCAAAAAGCAACCCACTCTGGTATTCTTGCCAGGAGGATTCCATGAACAGAGGAGCCTGGCACACATGACTGAACAACTATTACTACTACACATAAGAAAAGTTATCTACCTAAACTGGAAAAGGCCACAGGAAGTTTGTATATTTAATATAAAGCAAAATGCTCATTAACTGTATAGATGCCTTTTTTTTTTTAATAGACTACTTCTAATCAGGCCTGATGCTGGGAAAGATTGAAGACAGGAGGAGAAAGGGACAACAGAGGATAAGATGGCTGGGTGGCATCACCGTCTCGATGGACATGTGTTTGAGCAGGCTCCAGGAGTTGGTGATGGGCTGGGAAGCCTGGTGTGCTATAGTCCATGAGGTCACAAAGTGTTGGACATGACTGAGTGACTGAAATGAACTAAACTGAACTGAATCAGGTCAGAAGGCAGAGTAGGCAATCCGTTTCCCTGGATTCATTTTCATTGTATTCTCATCCTTTTGAATGAGATCTTAGGTGCTTTCTCTTGACCTTGGTCAAAGCTTGTTTTGTTTGGAGCTGAAGGCTGGGCGAACTTTGGTGAATAGTGTCACCTACCTAGAGTACCTGAGTTTACCAATAACCACACTAAGGTGATAAAAGGAGATTTCTTTACCTTAGAATATTCTGACTTAGAAATTAAAATGGTCCAAGTATGAACCAGTAAATTTCTTCAGGATGAATTGGTGCAGGGAATACTGAAGAGGCCACCAGGCTGAGAGTGAGAGGATTTAAGCCTTAGTCTGAAGATAGCACTAACTAGCTCAATGGCCTAAGTCAAGATATTTAACCTCTCTCTGCTGGTTTCCTTCTCTGGAAATTAGGACATTGGAATGGATGATCTTTTAGTTACCCACCCCCCACCCCCAACCCCC